>NGKJ01000007.1:180586-203382 GCA_002162495.1 Myriosclerotinia curreyana
TAATATAAATAATATAAATAATATAAATAATGTAAATAATATAAATAATATAAATAATATAAATAATGTAAATAATATAAATAATATAAATAATATTAACTAATAATATATCAGATTATAAAATCGTATTAAGCAAAAAACTTTATATAAACTGTTTTAATCATTAACACTTTTTGTATATTTCGGAATTTACAATTTCTATTTGGTATAATAAAAAAAGCATTCTCTAATTAATTATTTTACTAAAGGAATTTATTTTATATATTGTTATTGTTAAGAAATAATTAAAAAAAGTAATTAGAAAGTAGTTATGATCAAACCGATCCGCATGCGCTGCTATATTAAACTCAGGTAAACAAAACACATTAAACCCTTTTGCCCCTTAGCTCTGTGAATACTAAAACAAAATAAATAGAAAATTTGGTTGATCATTTTACCTACTCGAGTAGTATCATTTCAATTGGATGATTCGGTATAATATTTTCACATGCTTAAGTCTAAACGATATATTGGCAACAAAACTAATGTACTTATGCCTAATTGATCATTTCATGGTATGTACTAGTGAGCACGCTATGTAACTGATTGTTAAATTGTTAAAGTTAAATATAAAGTTATTAAAAAAATTAAATATATCATATTTTAAATTCGGAGTGTATTATTTTTATTTTTATAAAAAATCTATTAATATAATAATATTAATAATATTGATAATAAAAGTTTTCTTTTTTATTTAATAAAATCTTTTTTAATTATTCTTTTAAAAAATTCTTTTTGTTTTTATATTTATATATTTTAGAAATTAAAATTGTATTAATATTTAAAAACTATTTATTATTATCTTTTAAAAAGATTTTATTATAACGAAAAAGTAAAAAAACTTTCATTATAAATTAAAATATATTTTAATAAAAAATTTATTATAAAATTTAATTTTTTTATATAATTAATAAATATTTATATAATTAATTTATTTCGCGAAAAATTTACTTCTTAATAAGAACTATAAAAGAATATTAAAAATTAATAACTTTCAAATTTTTATTTTTCGAAAAAGTTTAATTGAAGTTGAAGTTTATTATTAGAGCTACAAGGTATGCTTTTACGGTTAAGTCTTATCGCGCCATGTTAACTTTCCAGCGTATTCTGCCAGGGCGGTGTAAACTTCGACATGGAGGCTGGCCACCTCTTATTGGCAAGCTTATACGATACCTAGTACGTTTGTTGGCTTAATAGTTGGCAATTTGAAGCTTTCTGGCACCTAATGAATGAGCCGTTGTCAGTATCAAGTTCGTGTTATCTTTTCAGCTAGCCTTACAGCTTAAAGTGGGTGCATTTCGCGAATGTAAACAATCATATCACAGACGCGCCGGGGCAGGTAGATATCCATATCTAAATCGACGTTGCAGCGACTTGTTTAAGTAAAAATACTGGCCCAGCAAGCACAGGTTATGGCGACGACGTCATGTCTAACTCATCAAACCCGAAAATTCGAAGCTTTAACAATAGCACTGCGAGGCTCCGCGGATCTACCGCGCATCGACAGGCAGACGATAACACCGGTGGAGGTGTTGCCCGAGATGAGCGATCGCCTCCTCCAGGTTCGACTGCTGGAAATGGACATCGGAGGGCCCATTCGAAATACGTGAACGAAGAACGAAGAGTAGAGAGAAAACATATAACGACGAGAGAAGCTCTGATTACAAACACCACAAGTCCCGAACGACCTAAACCATCGGCGCATCCTGCGGGACGTGGGGGCAGAGGGGATGCAAGCATGGCTCCCGGAGATCGTTCGCCAAAATTGCGCAAAACAGAAACGCCGCAGCGTAAGTGTCAAATGCATCTTTCTCAAAGCAAATATTTGACGATTCAGCTATAGGTCCGTACAATACCTTGGTGTCACTAGTGCCATATACGACAACCCCGCTTGCATCTAGAGTTTCCAAACCACCTTTGGCATCAACAAATACACGACGACCTAGGCCATTATTAGAATTACCATCCGAGGCACAAGAGACTGTTATACTGGAAGATATACTCTTCGTTTTGATGGGCCATGAGGGGCAATATATTAGATTTGCTAAGTCTTTCGACCCTTCGTCTGAACCGGATCGTCTAGCTGGTCCAAAGTTCACAATTCTCCCTGGTCTAGATCCTAGCTTGCAAGATCTATCCACCAACATGTTGAAAATGGCGAGTTACTACACTTCCATTGAAGCTTTCCTTGAAGTTCAAGGCCAGCAAGACTACGGATCAGTAAGCCACGCATTATGTGCAGGTATTAGGAAACGGCTACAAGATTATCTTGTCTTGATCGTACAATTAGAAACCCAGTTCCTCACCAACCCAGACTTCACATTGAACGTTATGAACTTGCATACTCTATCAGCAAGCCATATGCTATACCAGATATACTCTCTTGGCCGGGATATATTAAAACATAGTTCCGTTTCAGACGACGACTCTGATAACGACATCGATGACATCGATGAAATACTTGAAACCTTGCGAGCTGGTGGTGATTTAACTAAAGGAAATCTCCTGCATAAAAGAGCATGTACGGGTGGAAATATTTTACGTCTTCTTACGGCACGACTTGACGCAATGTCCGGTGACCCTGCGGCCCGAGCAATTTTGACTTCCTTATTAAAGGATGCAAGTCGCCCTTACATGTTGATGCTCAATGAGTGGCTGCATTATGGTGTTATAAATGATCCACATGGGGAGTTTCTGATCAAAGAGCAAAAAAGCATCAAAAGAGAAAGATTGGAACAGGATTACACTGACGAATACTGGGACCGACGGTACACTATAAGGGATGATGTCCCGCGACAATTAGATTTTTTTCAGAATAAGGTTTTGCTGGCTGGGAAATATCTGAATGTGGTACGTGAATGTGGCGGAATCGATTCAAGCAAGTCCGTTCAAAATCTTCCACAATCGTTTGATGATATTCGATTTTCAGACAACATTAACAATGCCTACGCCCATGCTAACGAGTCTTTGCTAAAATTACTACTCACAACACATGCGTTACCTGCAAGGTTGCGATCATTAAAGCACTATTTTATGCTTGATAGAGCGTACCTTTTCACATCTTTTCTTGAGCTTGGGGCATCCGAATTTCGAAAACCGGTCGACAAGATTAATACAAGCAAAGTTCAATCTTTACTAGACCTTGTTTTGCATCAGCCGGGAGCTGCTCTGGACCCCTTCAAAGATGATCTTAAAGTTGAAATGAACCCAACAAGTCTGATTGATTCCTTGACCCGAGTGGTCAATATTTCTGGTATGGAACAGGGTGAATCTCTTCAATTACCTAATATGCATTCAAGTGAGAGTGAACGAGTGCCCATTGGATTTACATCGTTACAATTAGATTGTTCCGTCCCATTCCCCGTATCACTAGTTCTCAGCCGGAAAACGATATGGAGATATCAGGTTCTCTTTCGATTTCTTTTGTCACTCCGCTATCTGGAGCGGCAACTGTTAGATAGCTGGCAGTCACAGAACAAAGCCGTTGGGTGGTCACATAAAACTTCCAATGGAGATGTAGAAATTTGGAAGCGTCGCATCTTTGTTCTACGAGCTCGAATGCTTGTATTTGTTCAGCAACTCCTTTACTTCTGCACCTCCGAAGTGATTGAACCGAACTGGCAACTTCTAATGTCCAAACTTGGATCTGATGGACAAAGCGGCTTAGAGCCGGCTGTCAACACCGTGGATGAGCTGATGCAAGACCATGTCAATTTTCTCGATACTTGCTTAAAAGGGTGTATGCTTACGAACGGCAAACTTCTAAGGGTATCATCTCCGTAATATCACTCACAAGTTTGATTACTTGACTAATACAGTGAACAGAGACACTCTAAGCTCATTCAAACATGCACTCATTTTGCTTCATTTACAGGGCGTTTATCTCGGGAATTGGAAAGGTCGGATCCAGACCTGACAGGAACTGAACGGCCACTTACTATGTGCAACCTACACTGGCAGCGCTTGCAGGCACAAAAGGATCGTCACGATCACGAAGATTCGACATCTACTGCAACCGCAAGCAAGGGCGAGGGTCCATCACTTGACAAATTGCGCGATCTGATTGGCAAATTTGAATATAGCTTCGGGAAAAGCCTTCAGGGATTTATCGATGCGTTGAATCATTTTGCGGCTACAGAGACGGTGGTTTTCTTGAGTCTTTGTGCAAGATTGAGTACTGTAAACCAGGGGACGGAGTTTAGTGGGTTGAGGAATGAAGGAGGGGATGAATGATATCAATAAAATCCGCTGGTTGTAAGCAACTAGCCTACAAAATAAAACACCCCATTGAATATCCGATGACTGGGAAATTCGGTAACAAGAATTCGTTGTGGATCCGAAGAATAGGAACATACAGTTTGTTATATTAAGACTGGATATTTATAGATATGCAACATCTTCGTATTTTCTAATGATCACGAAAACCGGCCTCCCTCGAAAGTGGTCACCAGACAATACTTTGCCAGCCTTGCAGCTCTCTTAGCTCCGTTAAACACTATTTGAGCATTATCGGAAGTCTGAAACTTCCAATTGGCATCCTCAAACGGCCATCCAAAAAGCCCGATACCAAGTAAGTAGTCTCTTCATTTTTCCTTAAGGAAACCGAAGCAAGTCAAACTGCTCAGGGGTTCTTATAAAATGTTTCGCCTGTACGTTTTCAAATGCCGACAAACGTGATGAAATTCCACATGGGGATTTCGATTCACAATCCCCACGAGATTCTAGCGTCTAATTTGAAAAATTGCTAATGATATGGATTTAATTACTGTTTTAAAATTCGGGCAATGCAATGAACCGGTTTATAAGGGCGAATTTCCCTTAGCCAGATTTCGCTTCGCTTCGTGATGCTGACTTTGTACCGATTTTGTGTCAGAATCTACGCTGAAGAGACATGGTCATTACTTTCGGTTTCGAAGAGTGCGTAGTACCACTCGAACTGGCTCTTTTGCTTCTTGTGCGAAAATAAGGTGCGTTGTTTCAATAGGAAAACTCAATTGTCGAGGTGCATAACAAAGAACATCAAGTGCCATTATCCGGCAAGTACGACGAAGGGTATAAGGAGCCAGCATGCATCGACTAACGGCAGAATGTGACGCCTTCACTGGTGACAAAGTCTACCGTGGTGAAAATCCTCAAGAGGCAAGCAATGATGATCGATAGCGCGATTATCATATCAGACGCAGAGTTTCCAAACGTCGGAGGAGAATACCTTGATTGAGATTACCCCATTACTTGCTTCATCAACTTTTCAAATTCATCAACCAACGAAGAAACTATTCAACATCTATCACCAGTTTCATCCTCTCTATTTCGTCACTCAATACCTCTCATCAACCAAACAGCTCGAGTTTTCCAAAATATCTCTTCTCTCAAATCATCAATACCAATACCTCTAATCAAACATCCACCATTCATTCATCCGCGTTTGATTGCTTCTAATACTGCGGGTAATAAGCTGGAACCACTGACTATTTGTATCAGTTTAGTGCGTATGACTGATATTGGGGTCCAGGGAAGTCGAAACCTCTCTTAAAAAAGTGTGAGGTTGGAACGTGAACGGGTTTGTGCAGAGGTATATTCACTTGAAGTTTTGTAAAAATCAAGAATTACAGAAGCTGATATAATTGGGAACTTCTTGCAGAGATGCAAGCCCTGTCTTATCTACATACCATCCCCAAAACCACCATTAACTTCAACATTTATATTTCGGTCATCTCAACCGATACTGCCACCGCCATGCTAAATGTCTCATCTGTTGATGGTGTGATTACCGCTGGAAGTATGATGAAGCTGCCTCAATGCAGTCCTTCTGACTGTACTGTTCAACCAATCCATTTCATTGACGGTGTGCACAAGGATTTTGCGGAGAAATACAACCCTACTGTTGGTCAAATGTTTAGATTCAAAAACGGATACAGATACAGTAGTTCGATTGAATACCTCTCGCCAATTCTTACCGTTCCAATGAACTGTAAACATCTTTTGGATAATACCGCCGTTATCTATAATATTCTTGTAAACGCAAGAGCCCGGAGTGAGATTTGAGGTATACGGATCTAGAAGAAGGCGTGTTGAAAAGCGTTTCTAGCATTTTGTATGTTATTCAACTTTGGGAGCAGCGTGGTTATGTGATGAAGTATGTTAGCGATCATATACTATATTTGGAGGCTTGAAAGATAATACCATTCTCAGTCAGGTATGAAATAGTATAGATGTTCTATCATGAGACTGATTGTTGCTAAGGATGAAAATAATGAAATACCTACTTTGAATTTAACAAACAAAACTTTGAGGTTACACATATATGTTGCACCCAACTTATCCAAGAACTAATCCCGAAATGAAGCCGAATGGTGGCCCTCCTTCCTATTTTATCCTTCAACGAAAACAACTCATCTCCTCTCTCCTCTTGCACACAGCCTGTGACTCACAATCCGCCCAGTCTAAATTCTCAATGTCTAATGAAATTTGCTCTTCCTCTTCATCAAACAAGCAAGTTGGCGCAGTGGAAGCGCGCCGGGCTCATAACCCGGAGGTCCCAAGATCGGTAAGCTAAACACTATATTCATTAGATCATCTGGATACCCAACTAACGAAACTCAGAAACTTGGACTTGCTATAGACTATTCTATCCTATACTTTTATTGCTATTTTTTCCCTATTGTAGAGATTTTAGGCGGTGACACTTTTTGGGAATTTGCGGGAGTGGAGTGGATACAATTGATAAGCGAAGTTACCACTTGGGCTATTCGGCTGTTCAGGAGAGCTCATTTTTTTGGACCCTGGCTGGCTCAAATAACCCACTCCAGTTTACCTTTATTTTGACTACAGCATACTTTGATCTGTAACACAGAACATTAACAACTCAAAGAATAGTATACATTAGTGTAATATCTAAAAAATCCAGTCCTCGGAGTTAAAAATTTAGTTCTCTTTTATCAAACGGCCTAGAAATGTTCTACAAGATAGGATTTCACCATTAGTGTGACTGAAATAGCATGAAACAGCCTCAGTTGGCGCTGTTATAAATCAATCTTTCCCAAAAACATGCCAGAATGTTGAAATTGGTGGTTAGCAAATCTGAAGTCTTACTTATTTGTCTGCGGCGGTGCTTTTGAGACGGTGATCAATGATCATGGGACAAATTCGGTGCTCATATTATTTCATTTTTGATGAAGTTGAACTTCATGCATATGCCTTGACTTTTTCCAAAAAAATAGCAATTCCATTGTTGAATATTTGATTTCTTTGATCTTACGAAGTAAATCCAACTATCTCCATGGCTGCTTCAGATAGGCCTTGATCTTGGCTTTTGCTTCCCCCGAAGAAAGAGAGCCAATTTTAAAGACGTCCAAAGAAACAATTGAATCGAGCCATGGCTATGGTCTAGCTTCTTGAAAAATGAGATGCCTAGAGGCCAGTTAAAAAAGGTCAAAAGAGATCCATCCTCCTCATCTAGTTGTTCATTCGGGATTGGATATAAATTTCACTTGCGACTAATTAGCTTCTTAGTTTAATGATGGCTGCAAAGATATGCGTTATTCCGTTGATTAGAAGGTATCCAGAAGTGTCGATGACTTTCTTGCCTTATATAACCTTGGTGATTCTCCTTTCAATCGTCGTCCTTCGTCACCCAATCTCAGTCGCTGTATCTCTGGATGACCAATCTGACATGAGTACGCGGAGATTTCTCGAAAATATATAATTTATACCAAGTACTTATAGTTAGCAACTGCGCTAAATATACTTGCGCGTCGCACAACCCAAAACCCCAGCTGCATAAATTTTGGGTTTTTTTGTGGGTGGTAAGTAATGAATTGTCCAAACAATCATACTAGTCTCCTCCATCTTCTCTCACACATCACCGCTACAGCCAAGATCTGTGCCGCGCGCAATATTTTCTGGCTGATAGATTCAATCACCAAACTACCAGATTAACCTCGACATACTCACTCACGTAAACTCAAAATAATTGGAATGAGATGAACACCGGAAGATATAGCTGACACTCTTTTGACAGCTTGTAAATATATGGGCAGATAGTACAGGGCAAGATTAAAGCACCCGCCAATGCTAGAACAAATATGTTAGTGTCTTTCAACTTGAGTTTCTCTATAATTGAAGTACAAGAATTCGAATACTGAACCAACGAGGAGAGCACGATTTTTCAGGAAACTTGGCATGAGGAGCGCTATTTCACCAATACAACTCGAAAGCAATGGCAAATCTCAAAGTCCCAGCCAATTTCCCTACAAAGTTGGGAATTTTCCATGACTTCTGCACTCCAACCCATTGCATAGCAAGGGGAAAATATACAATTGCCGCACACACAAACATCACTCCAAGTATATTCATCTGCAAAACTTCTCTTTAATTGTCGATAGCGTTGGCGTTGGCGTTGCAGCTTTTGGTGGATGAAAAGCGACAGTCATAGCGATAACGGCAAAGCCTCCAAGGGGTAGATTTATGTAGGCACTAATGGAAAGCCATCTTCAGATATGATTTACAAAGCATTGAAAGCTGGAAAACCAGTTCCCTGGATTATTCGAAGAGCCGGGGCCGATTCTGGATTCTTTGGGCCTATAGATCTGAAGACTCTATACAAGAATAGAGTGGAGGCGGCGCAAACTAGAATCTTGTCGACGTTGCAGTCTTTACTTCTTAATCGGGATACCTGGTGGACGTGGGTTGTACACATTACAATGATCTTGGTAGCAATCATCACATGGATATTCTCTGCTCTGGAGAGAACGATCCGAGAAAAGGCAGACTACCAAGGAAAGAAAAGTTTGAAGGGATTTGATAGATTGGAGTACGATGCAGAGTGAGTCGCCAATTTTCATGGTGTCACTCTTACTAAATTCAGAAGTATCGTTGCACTGCAAATGATACTGACTTTTCTCAATCTTCTGGCAAAATGGCACTGGCGGCGCACTTCACCACAATGACTTCTGAGATCTCATCGCTGCAAATGTCTCAATCACCGTGACGAATTAAAAATGCCGAGCAATGAGACGGCTACATCTCAAAGAAACTTTCCACGTGATGCCGTCTGCGGAACGGGCTGGCAACTGGGAATTGAATTCTTCCAACACGAGTCCTGATGAAGCTTGATCTACCTCATCGCGAGGAAGACAAGAAGCACGAGGTGACCGAAACATGGAAAAGACTCAAAACGGAAGCGGACGAGTGTGTAAAGAAGAAATGCCCACTCCTCGCAAACCCACCAACACATTTTCACAAGAATATTGAAACAATACCCTACCGATTGTACAATGGCATTGCTTCTTTGAATGATGACTCCATTCTTTCTATGATTTAAATCACGGCAGGTAACAAGTTTTTCGCTACAGAAGCTCAAGCACTATGGGCTGTGGCTTATTCCGACGAGAAAATCACAATGCCTTCCATTGAAGAAAGAGAGAAGGAAATTGCGACCTGGATTGCGTGGTGTCAGCGAAGATATCTCTTGAATGGTGAAAGTGGAAATTTTGCTGCTTTTTACAGTGTTCCTTATGTTGATAAACTACTAAATGATATAGGACTCGCCGCACATCATAAAGGGTGGTGGAGAGATCTTTTCGAAGCGTTTAGACCTTATGATTTGGGTAAAGCATGGCAAGAGTATCTTGATCGGTGTCGTTCATAACGACCCAAAAGATTCACATCTGGTAGGATTCTGAAGTATCTGTGAATAGTTGATAGCAATACACATTTCAATTTTCAAACTTAGAAAAAATCAAACACCTACAGGTTGTCGTGCACTTCAATCGGCTTTTATTCGGCACACCATGCATACCGTAAATTGCCGAATCCTTTCAATGCTTGGGGGTCTGCATGGGAGAAAAATGGGGGCGGGGCGGAGAGCCAACTTCTAATGACGTGAAGGTTTATCAAAGGCTCTTGGCAAAATTGAACAGCGGAGAGGAGAAGCTGTTATTCATTTATCCGAAGCACAAGATACTGCGAATGTTCATCGACCTTCTCCTGATTCCATTGCGACTAGGCTGAATATAGCGACAAGCATGTCAACCAACGTCCAACTATCCAATTAGGTCTTTATATATCTACTTCAACCTTCCAAAGACACTCCACACCTGTACATATCACCGCAGTTATTCCAACAACGACGATGAATCCTGAATCCCCGGACAATTACCGTGACATCTCGTAATCATGCATTGTACCTGGCTCAACACAGTCACTGATGAACAAGGTACCCCGCAATTCTCCGCCAAAACCCTCGAACCTTGAACAAGCACTGTCTCCACCACAGTGTAGATCCATACCGAAAAATTCATACCAGTCTATAAAACGCACAACTCTTGCCATATGCCTACTATGCTACCTTCTCTCCACGCATTCCAAAATGTTGCCCCAAACCCTTCTCACAGCATTGAGTCTACCAGCTCTCGTCCTTTCTCATCCTTCCACTGAAATCACCGCCATAAAAGAGAAAGTATGCATAGTAGAGCCCTGCGCAGGGGGCGGCGACAGTGCACCAGCCATCATCCAAGCCTTCGAAGAATGTGGTCACAATGATGGCATCTCCACCCACGGAACCATTATTTTCAAGAACGAAACCTACAACATCAAAACCGTCATGAACACGACCGGTCTATCCAACGTCAAGGTAGATCTTCACGGCACCCTTCTCTGGGATCAGAATATCCCGTATTGGCTCAATAATTCTCTTCCAGTAGGGTATCAAAACCAGAGTAGTGCTTGGTTATTTGGGGGCGATCATATTTATTGGGATGGGCATGGCTATGGGACGCTTGATGGAAATGGAGAGGTGTGGTATGAGTTTATCAACGGGACGAATAATTATCCGGGGAGACCTCATCAGATCACTTATACCGGGGTTACCGATTGTGTGTTTGAAAATATTCGATTTGTGCAGAGTCAGATGTGGACGATGACTATTATTCATGCGAAGAATATCTTGTTGGAGAATATCTACGTTAATAGCACTGGTGTGCAACCAGTAGGTTTTGATTTTAGCAGTCTCAACGTAAGTTTTGACCCAACTCGATAGTATGAAAAGAAAGACTAACGAAATTTCTAGACTGATGGTGCCGATACCATTTACGCGGATAACATTACTTTCCGTGGATGGACGGTAGACAATGGCGATGATTCCATCTCCATGAAAGCAAACTCCACCAACATCCTAATCGAGGACTGTGATTTCTACACCGGCCTAGGCGTCGCCATCGGCAGCATTGGACAATATGGCAAGCGCACCCCATTATTCCCTGCAACCCCCCACACTAACTCCCATGACAGCCAACCGATACGAGACCATCGAAAACGTGACGGCCCGCAACATCCGCTCCTACAACATGCGCTACGGCGTGTACATGAAAACCTGGACGGGCATCTCCACCGGCTATCCGCCCAACGGGGGCGGCGCCGGTCTGGGCTACGCATCGAACCTCACCTTCTCCAACTTCACGCTGCACAACAACACGGGCATCTTCGCCGTGACGCAATGTACATCCTACAACAGTGCATCGGGCGGCTGCGACACATCACTCTTCAACATCAGAAATGTCACGCTCTCCTCCTGGTCCGGAACCGCCATAAGTGACGTCGTGGCTGAGTTGCAATGTAGCGGCGCCGCGCCCTGTACTGGGGTGGTGATTGAGGATATGGGCGGATTGTTGGATACGGCGAATAATACCAGGCCTAGTCAGTATCTTTGTGATAGTGTTGTGAGTCCCGTGGGATTTAATTGTACGGGGACGCCTTATGGGGAGAATCCTCGGTAGAGGAGAGGAGAGGGTTGAGTGAGGGGGAGAATGTTAGATGGATGGATGGATGGATGGATGTGTAGATATGAAAAGACCCAAAAACAACATGACACACGACATATGCGATATACATAACACCTACTCAGAAAATATCTCGCGGTCGATTTCTTGAAAAACGACTCCAGAATTAACGCAGCCATGATTCCTTGCGACCTTTTTACCCTAAGTAGTAGGTTCTTTTATATTCTTGTATCTTGGTTTCTCTCGCCAGTAGTAGCATATCATCCCCCTATAATGAATATCCTGATGCATTGCTACATTACACCATTAATGAATAATTCTGTCAACCAAAACCATATCATATACACACATTCAATTGCTCACTCCCACCACCTCTCATCCAACCCCTCCAAAAACTTCATATCAACATTAACAAAACTCCTCCACAGATCCACCTCGTGTCTCCACGGTCTCATTTGCACCGCATAAGTGACTCCCACCACAATTTTCGCCAACTCCTTCTCATCTTTCCCCATAATCAAATACTTATCCCTCTTCGCCACCACCTTATCCCCAAATTGTCTCTTAAAGGGCTCCATTCGATTCTTGCACGCCATATGCATACTAAACTCTGAATTTGGCAGATCTTTCGGGACAAACAGCCAAGTGTAAATGCGCCCCGTTAGATCGTAAAAGGTAAACCCATCACGTTTATCGTGACCGACTGTCAGAGGATAGAAATAGGGAGCACTCCATAAGCGAAGCAGAGCGAATTTGGCGTTGGGATGGGAAGTTGAGAATTTTCTGGCAGTGTTTAGGAGGGGTGGAATTTTGGAAGGATCTTCCATAAACCTTGGCATTTCGAGATCATACATAACACTACGCCAATCGACGAAGAGATCAGATGTGGAAGGCCGAATGGCCTCTGTCCCCATGAATGCCTGACAACTGGCTTCTGTTGAGGCATGACTTCGAATGATGCCAGACTTATAGACTGAAAAATAAAATGTCAGTGAGTCTCGAGATGAGCAACAGGAGAAGATGACTTACGTTTCGCGATGATAGGTCGGATTTTCATATCCCATTCGACGGGAAATGACGCGTAATCGTCAGTGAACTTCATTTGCTCACGGTACTTGTCGAGATCGGCGTAAAACTCTTTAGGGTGATGGATAGTAGATTTGTCGGTTCTAATATCTGGATAATGCTTGGCTCGCTCCTCTTGGTTGAACATCAAAGAGTCTTTAAATTCCTTTCCCTCTTCTGTACTGAGGAATTCTGGATTGAAAAAGGGATACATCTTACTCATGGCTTTCTGTGCATCTTTCACGTCATCGGCTGTGACATTTAGCCAACTCATGACCTGGAAATTTAGCACTGTTGCAGAGGCTGTGAAGAAATCTTTTCGAGTGTGGTTATATCTCCAGGATTTATGAGCCATTTTCTTCATTTCTAAATATCGCTCCTGTCCATTAGGGGTAAAATCTGCCTGATGCCAAGCCTTTTTGAAAGCTACACAAATAAGTTAATTTTGCTTGAAATTGTGAGCAGAAGAGTGAACTCATACTTCTAGATGTCGTCTTCTCGATGAATTTCATGAATTCTCCTTCCAAGTCTTCATTTGGAAAGTCGTCTTTGTAAGTCTTCTCGACTGCAAGTCTGTGTACAACGGGCCAAAGCTCTTTGGGAAAACCTTTCAAGTAGTCTTTCTTGTTGTCGTCGTCTTCGTCGTCATTCACATCTTCATACTCCTCATCGCCATCGTCCTCGATTGCACTTTCCTGCGAGCCCTCGGAATCATCTTCGGAATCTCCAGCGTCGTCCGAGGTTTCGGAATCTTCAGACTCCCAATTCCAGGTTCCTTCTACAAATCTTTTGATGGAAAAGTCTTCCTCCTCCAACGCTCTCAATGAATCCTTTTTACCAACGGCTACCTGGGTATTGGATGCCTCTTCGGCTCGCTCCTCGGGAAACAATACCTCATCTTCCAGAGCATCCGCTTCATTATAAAAGAGGTTAGTCGGCCATGAGTCTGTTGGTTGACTCGGTAGACGATTTGGTCCATCAATATCACCATAGAAGAATTTTGATCTCCCATCTTGAAGATAGTCCCATTGATTTATGAATTGTACGGGGTCACCTGGTCTGACATCTCTGTAATGGTCGTCTTCATCTCGATAGAGCGTCTTTAAGATAGATGCCGCTGGTTTATACAAGTCTTTACCTTTGCCACACCGGAGGGCTTTAATAAGCATCTAAGATTTATTAGTAGGGTGAGATAAACTTCCTTAATATGCCAACTTACTTGCTGAACAGTATTGAACAATCCAGCTAAAGTGTCTCCAGGCTGGAGATCCCAAACGTAGATATCATAATAATCCTTGAACGAAAAGTTCCACTGGCGATGACGATCCATTTCCTCGAAAAACTCAGGTCCAATCCTTTTCAAAATGGTCCATACATTTTTGACGGCTCGCCCAAGACCACTTTTCTCTCGCCATAGCCATCGCTCTTCTTCCGATGGTTTTACCAACAGCTTACCACTCTCAGCATCTCTGACAAGCAAAACTAACTGATGGCTTTGCATAGATAGATACTGAATGAATCGGCGACTTGCTGGATCGTCTCGTTTGATATGGGCACAGATTACGTTTCTTGCTTGAAATATAGCATGCTGACGTCGAGTCTGTTTGCTACGACCTCCTTGTGAGAAACTTACACTGAGCTGCCTAGCATCTGGATCTGAACTTTCGTAGTACATGATGAAGCCCTATTTATCACGTCATTAATCAACCAATCATAAATAGGGCCGGTGAAACTCACCAGCTGTAGAGCTTGCTGCTTCAATCTATTTCCAACCCAGGAAGCCCAATTTGACGCAGGAAAATACCCCCAGCAGGCCAAAATGTTGAGCTCAAAGAACTCGTCCCAGTTTCGACAAAGCTCGATTGCAGTATTGAGATTACTGTCCTTTGCAATGATGGAGAAATGTAACCATCCTCCACGATTCATTGCCTTATCACTGGGATAATTCCATATCGTTCTACCACAAATCTTCACGCGAATCTTCTTGCGTACTTGTCGAGAATCAGTAGAATCACCAAAGTCAATTGCTCCCCCTTCTGTACCCCCAAGGATACTTTTCATAGATGGAGCCATTCCGGGAGCCATTCCAAGCATATTTTTAGCTGCCGCCTCTCGGGAGAGCTCTCCTTTTGAACGCCATGTTCCAGGTAGCTCGCCGCGCTTTTTCCGTGTCAATCTCATCTTTACGTCATAAGGGTCGGCATTTTTGGCGTCATGTATTTTTTGATTATTGGTGTCATCATCTTTAGTCTCTGTTTCAGCTTCCTCCTCTATTTCTTCTTCTTCGGATCGAAAGAAATCTGCACATGCATCACGGATTTCTTGGAGACTGGGCTTCTCCATTTTGAGACAAACATCTCTAAGAGCAGTCCCAGTGACTTCTTCATCTTCAAGGAATGCCTCAACACTATCAGCGCGAAGAGCTGCTGGGAGTAATGCGGCGTGTCCAAGTAATATTCTACAGAATAACAAGTGCATGATCTCGGACACTTCCCCTAGAAGTCGTTCGATTTCCATTTCGGTGAAGGTTCGGGTGGTTTTTTGAACACGAGGATTTTCTACCGTCCCAGCTATCAATACCCCATGAACATCATCACGGTCAATTTCTACTCCATTGGCCAAACGATTATGCATATCCTCTCGACTTTCAATGAGAGATTTATCTGGGAGTTCTAGTGGCTTGGATGCTGGTTTGCTGATTTTGGTGGCCTGGGTGGAAGTGGTGTTTGTAGCTGCTGAATTCTTCTTCTTTTTCTTCTTCGACTTTTGGGTTACAGTAGAGGATTCTAGTTGGGCAACAACTTCCTCGATAGTACTTGAGTTGGGAGGTGGTTCTTGAGATATAATGTTATCCTCCGTCAACTCGTTTGCATTGATTTCACTCGATGGAGGTTCTTCCATTTTTGATTCTTCTCTTGGGGACATCCATAAGAAATGACGCATGAGGTCTTCGTTGCATGGTTAGTTTGTGTTGATGGGCACACAGAGTAAGGTTTGACTTTGTAGACATATTTTGGAAGGTGAAGATCAACGTACCAATGAAATCCCCTCTTCCATTCTCCAATTCATCTTCAATAGGATCCCAATCCATTTCATCATCCGCACTCTCATTCCCTACCTCCTTCATCTTTTCCTTGTACATCTTCTCTAGGAAAGCATCTTGCTTCTTCTTCTCTTCCCTTCTTAATTTCTCCTCCATTCTTTGCTTTACTTGCTTCCAATTTCTCTGCCATAGTTGTGCTTCTTGTTTTATCTTCTTTTGTTCTTTCTCCCGATGTGCTTCTTCGGCGTCCTGACATTCTCGTACCCAATTAAACCACTGTTGATTTTTGTACAAAATCTAATAAGAATTGAATTAGCATAAAAGTCAGTAGTAACACAGAATCTTGACAAACCTCGGCAGTTCTCCTCTCAAGCTTTTCTAAAGCTTTGGTAACAGAGGTTTTCTGGCTTGTGAGTTGATCCAAGAATTTCGCATGCCCATAGTCCATACTCTGACTGAAGAATCGACTATGGTGTAATTTTCTCGCCCTTATTACTCTTTCTAGTAACTGATATTTGGTCCATAGCCAATCATGTAGCTCCTTACATTCTGCTTCTGTCGTTACATCCTTAAAGGTCTCATTTAGGAGGGAGGTTTTTGTTGTTGTAAAGTACGAGGGGGTAGCTTTATCCAGGCGTTCAAGTTTAGATGTGCGAAGTTTGTATCCACGATAGAGACCTGAATGCTGTTAACTATCTTGAATCTGCCGAAAAGTTTGTAAGGATAATACCTTGACATTGTTTAGAATGGAAGCTACAAAAGAGTCCATTTATAGATGTAGCAATCTCCAAGCAGCGTTTCTCATCAGATACATTCAGTGCATTGCACTGTGAAGAAGAAGAATTAACATCCATGACTGTATTGGAACTGTGAATGAGAATTAACATCCATCACTTTATTTTGTTGGCAAGATTGAGGAGATGTGAAGTTTCAAACCTCCTGGTATATGTTGGCAGAAAGCTATAGAATCTGTGGAGAGGAGTATTTTGATTGGATCAATTTATAGACGCATAACACGTTCAAAAGTGCAAGCCGTGGTAGTTAGTAAGTTACCTACTTAAGGATACCTAGTTACTTATTACTTAAGGACATTCAAATTGAATTATAAAGTATAAATTACTAAAATCAAACCGATACTTAATTGATTTTATACAACTTATAAGCTGCAGAAGAAACAATTATATATATAACAGAACGTTTATGATCATCTCAAGATCTTATCGCGGCCCCAAGCTACCCCGCATCTCTATCATAATGATAATTTCCTCAAGAATATCTTTCAACAAGGTCATAAAGTAAATCAAATCCACCAAAAAAATTCCACTCTATTAATAATAATAATATTGAATTAATAAATATAAAAAGAACTTTACTATTTTCATAATACCATACATAAAACCTTACAGAATCTAGAGAGGCGTAAAACTTATCTAATAATTACCAGTACAATCTCACCAAGAAACCCACCCAACAGCCCCCTCACCAATATATCCCCCAAACCCCACCCCTCTTTCATCAAACAACAAAGCCCGTTTGGCTTAGCGGTAAAGCGCATCACTAGTATTTGCTAATCCCTGCAAATGATGAGATCCTAGGTTCGATTCCTAGAACGGGCATTTTCTTTATGTATTACTTTTATTTTGCATTTATTTTGTGTTTTTAAGTATGATTTTTATGTTTCAAGTTTGAGGGGAGCAAAATGAAGTTGTAGTTGTGTGCGTCAGGCTTGTTGGGGTGGGGGGAGGGGTTTCCTTTTACGGTTGCCGAGATGCCTAGTACGGTATTAGTCGTAATTTTTATCTCACCGCCTTGATTCTGCCGCTAGTCAAATGAATCCTGAACATTGAAGGCGGTGAGTCAAAAATTACGTCCTGTCCCTTTCGTGAATTTAAATAAATACATGACAAGCATCCTTTATTTATTGGAAATTTATTTATTTATTAAGTTAATTAATCCTTTCTGCATTAAACCTAACTAATAGGTATGTAGGTATATATATATCTCTTCTTTCTATAAAACCAAAAATACTATATTAGAAACCAGGCGGTCTATTAATAATAAAAAGCTGATTATTATCATCAAAGTAAATAAATATATTATGGTACTTTGTATTATAATACTTTTTATTCATGATACTAATGAAACCACATTATTGGATTGAAATCTTCTATATATTTAGATTATTTAATTATTTGTTGTTTTTGATTTAATCCTCTTTATAATATTACCTTCTCTTTTCTTTCTATGAAACCAAAAATATTATATTAGAAACTAGATGGCCTATCAATGAAAAGCTAATTATTATTGTAAAAGTAAATAAATATATTATGGTACTTCGTATTATAATACTTTTTATCCACAACACTAATAAAACCACATTATTGGATTGAAATCTTCTATATATTTAAATCATTTAATTGTTTGTATAGTTTTTCATTCAATCCCCTTTATGCCCCCGCCCTCTCGCTTCTTCAAATCCTTCCCAAGAACACATAAACGTATCTCCCACTCCAAATCCCATCAAATCTCATCAAATCTCATGCACCCCTACCTCTTCAAAGTCTTCTGCTTCTCGGCATCCCTACCCTACCTCTTCAATATCTTCTGCTTCTCAGCATCCCTACCCTACCTCTTCAAAGTCTTCTGTTTCTCAGCATCCCTCACCAATTTCTCCCCCTCAACCCTCAACCCCTTCCTCCTCCTCACCCCATCCATATACTTCTTGGCCACATTTTCTTTATCCGCCAACTCACCCAGATCCTCGAGATCATCCTCCGTGAATGGCGTCCAGAAAGGATCTTCATCCAAAACCTCATAACCCTGAAAGATCAATTGGGGACTGGCGGCTCCTGACGTGCGTTTGCGGATTTCATCCGAGAATCCAAATGATAAGGCGACGGGGAGGAGTGATACGATGGTGAAGAATGGAGTTCCTTCTTTCAGTGATTCCGAAAGGATGTGTCCGCGACGACGAGTAAGCACATCGTAAACTCGACCGAGGACCTCGGCTGTTAGGTTTGTTAGGATTTATTCAGAAAAAAATAAGAATTTATGTATAGGGTGAACTTACTACTAGCTTGAATTTCACATGAGTACATAGCAAGCA
Source organism: Myriosclerotinia curreyana (assembly GCA_002162495.1). Classification (NCBI taxonomy): domain Eukaryota; kingdom Fungi; phylum Ascomycota; class Leotiomycetes; order Helotiales; family Sclerotiniaceae; genus Myriosclerotinia; species Myriosclerotinia curreyana. The sequence continues at coordinate 199,617 of NGKJ01000007.1, forward strand.
TAAGTCTCGGGGACCAATCTAAGAAACCTTGTTTAATAGCCTGTTGAACTGTTTTGATCACTTCACCAGTTAATCGACCAAAGTTATCACGAGTAGATGAATCATCATCGGTCGAAGGAGCTATGGAGACGTCTTCGAGAAAAACAGCGATTCCTTGAATGGGTTCATTGCAAAGTGGTCCTTGTGCAGTGGCTAGTTGAAAAGCATAGCTAATTTTATCAGCAAAGGAACGGGCTTGGAGGGTTTGAGTTTGAGCTTCTGATTGTTGAGAGTCGGCAGTAGTGTCTTCGCGAAGGCTTTGTAATGTTAGTATATGTATTCAAATAAGAATTTGATGTTACTTACAATTTTCCGAGGATTCCATCGGTTGTGGAGTCAATTAAGAGATTAGGTCCAGTTCTTCGTGGACCAAAAGCAGTGATTTGGTCAACAGCTGAAGCCCATATATCTTTCTGACCTTTTACCCCTTCAAAGGTTTTTTGAAGTTCTTCCTTGAACTCAGCCAACGACAAGACTTTCTCACCGCCCAATACTTCATCAACCTCTTCTTGTTCTGTTGATTCTTGGGTAGAATCATCACCAGTCTTCTTGCTCTTTTCCTCGGCTTGACGATCGGAATACAATCTCTTGATGGCACCAGCGTTCTTGCCTAAAAATTCGGTAACCTCCACTGGAAGAGGTCTTACACGTAATCGGACCATGATCTGTTTTGACGTAGTCGATAGCACAACCGTACCTCTTCCAAGTTCCTTATTCGCTGGAGGTTTCATATCTTCAGCTCTGACAATAGTTTCTCGATATGGGACAATCGGCTCTCCTGCTTGAATATCACATCCAGCAAATCTCTCACGAAGATCTGTCAAACAACGCTCTAAATGTAATTCTCCTGCTGTAAGTAAAACATGTTCACCACTTGCGAATTGTTCGTACTCGGCACAAGGATCACTTTGAACGAGTAGTTTAAGACCTCGAATCATCTTATCGAGATCTCCAGGCCAAGCTGGTTCTAAAGCAACACGAACGATGGGTTGAGAGCCCATGTTGACCCCTGCAAGATTGACACTACCTTCCAATTGACTGCAGAGGGTTCCAGATTTGAGGATATGGCCTTCAAGCCCTCCAATACCGAATACAACACCAGCTGGAACGGAAGTAAGTGGCTCTAGTCCACGGCCCATCAATAAGTATAATGCAGTGACTGTAACCTTTTGTGGTTCGGGACTATTATGTGGGTGCGCAGGAGAGAACTTTGGAGGGAGTACATAAATTGAATCTCCTACCGATAGAGTTCCGGAATAAATTCGTGCAAAACCTATCAGATGTTCTGGGTCGATTTTCTTCTCCTCTTCGGAAGGCTCCTCGAGATTTACTGCTCCAAGTGCATCAGATATTCCATCCACGGATTCAGATGCTCCTTCCAAAGCTTGCTGTCTTGCAATTTCGGCTCGCTTCCGTCGACCCATTTCTAAGGCTTCTTCAGGACTCAGCGCACCTCCTCGTCGCTTATTTTCAGGGAGTTCGCTCTCTGGTATCGAAACCATCTTACTCACATATGCCACAACTGGCTCTTCTCTTGAAGTTTTGAAGTTGATCATTGCTTCCCTAACTTTAGGATCTACATGCGATGCTCCGGGAGATGCATCAATAAGTGCTGGTAGTCTCCCTTCTTGAGCGGCTGGGGGAGCAGGTAATGATTCGATGACGGAAACTAGCAGAGCTGTTGATAATGGAAGCCATGCTGAAAACAATGTCGTGAGAATAGCTCTGGGATCGCGGGAACGTGTAACATGTGGAGGTAAAGTAATATTTAACGACTTTGTAATCTTTTCTGTCATGGTAGGATCACTAAAAGGACTCAAGTTAGATTCGAAAAGTAATTGCTTGAGATTAGATATATAAATAATTTCAAGGAAAGATAGAAATCCACGCACCCCCTGCCTTTATCACCACCCGTTGTTGCTGCATATACAGCCCATACCTGTTCCAAAACTAATTGGACAAATAATGGTTTTAAATTTCGCCCCTTAAGATGCTTTGGTCCAAGAACTTTTTTGGTCTTTGGATCCAGATAGAAGTCTCCCCATAATACTTTTTCCATTGCGGATTTCTTAATTCCTAGTTTCTTCTCGTATAAGCTGGCGAATTGTCTAACCGTAAATGCCCATCCATCAATGGCACTGCTAAATATGACATTATTTTTCTCTGGCGCAAAGTAAATATCCTCATCATCCTTTTCTTGAAATTCGTTAATGGCCTCGGTATCGATCGATGTGCTTCCGTCATTCTCCGATCGTTCTTGTTCTCTCGCAGCGGCAGCGGCAATTCTCTCATCGACTCTCTCTCTCCAGTTCAAATCTTCCTCCATCCTCTCACCTTGAAAAAAACTACCGAGTACAGCATTGACTTGCTCCAATAGTTTGCTCAAATGTGTATATGCTTCCGCTGGGGTCATCTTCAGTTCTGTAATAAGTCTGTCCATCTTATTAATGACCAATAGAGGTTTCATATGTTCTACCCATGTCTGCCTCAGAACGGTTACAGTCTGACTACAAACTCCCTCGACAGCATCCACTAAAACAACAGCGCCATCGCATAACCGCGAGGCAGTTGATACCTCACTGCTAAAATCGATATGTCCCGGCGAGTCTATTAAATTGATCAAGTATTCTTTTTGTTCAGGTGTAGCATCTGGTGCATTTCGTCGCAACATAGAAAAGAATAAAGATATGGCAGATGATTCCATGGTAATTCCGCGCGTTTGTTCATCTGGTCGAGAGTCGAGGTATCGTATCTTACCGGCCATTTTCGGGGAAATAATGCCATTTGTGGCAATCAAGGCATCTGAAAGGGAAGTTTTCCCATGATCCTAAGGATATTAGCCATTTGAAGGGAATACAAGAAGAGGGTATGTACTTACAACATGTGCTAATATACATATCTTCAGAGGATATCATTAGCATTGAGGGTCCCCAACATATAAAGTCTACCCCGCCAAAGACTTACATTTCTGATATCTTGCGCGTTTTGTTGCAGAGCAACTAGCTTTTCTGGATTAACAATCGGCATATTGTATACGGATTGAAGATATATGACTTATATTCAAATGAAACTTTGTTGGACAGAGTCTTTTTTCGTTCTGTCAAGTCTGCCTGTCTGAGGTGAAATTGTTTAGTGGGATTGTTAAACTGGAATGGAAGATGACTTGTGTGTTTATCTAATAAGCTTTGGATAATATAAACTGGGAAATTTTCATAACAAATTCAATGAGTCATAATGATTCGATATACCTATTCAATCTCGAGAGAGTGAGAGAGAGTGAGAGTGAGTGAGTTAAGTAACAAGTAACAAATAGCAAAGTTTTACCTTTACCTGTATTTCAACTAAAGTACTTTTATTTTTCTGGAGCGGCCGCTTACCCCGACATAACATAACGTCACAGTATTACCTAGGACCACTTATATTGGCCGATTACCAAAAGTAGTTATTTTACTATAGGTATTTTTCAATTATAAATTATAAATTTTATAATATTGACCACTTAAAAACTGCGAGAACGGATTCGCTAAATAACTCTAATTCATACTGTATCCCCTTGTTTCCTCTTTATCTCGATCAACTCTTTAATTGATCAAAAAGCAATTGAGCGCAGCGAGGACGGGGGTTTGGGGGCTTGCCCTCATAAAAGAATAAAATAGAAAGATACTACTATAATAATAATAATAATAATAATAATAATAATAATAATAATAATAATAATAATAATAAT
>NGKJ01000007.1:228002-304330 GCA_002162495.1 Myriosclerotinia curreyana
AAAAAAAAAAATACAAGCGCAGCAAACACCAACATCAACACCAACATCATTTTCAGCCTCTTTCATCATACATGTATACATTCATACATATATACATGCAGCCATCCATCCATTCATACATCCATCCAACGCCTCTACGCTTATAATATATATATCATCATCATCATCATCATCATCGGATAGATAGATAGATAGATAGATTATAGCTACATGACTTTTCTTTGTTTGATTTATTTTAAATATGATGTTGTAGATCGTATTGTATTGTGTTGTAGAGTATATTGTAGATTGTGTTGTAGATTACATAGTATCTAGTATGTAATCTAGTATCTAGTGTAGTTCTAGTATAGTATCTCTTATATCTATCGAACACTCTTTCGCTATGTTTATATAATACGATGGGATGCATACGATGAGATGCATACAATGGGATGCATACGATGAGATACATACGATGGGATGCATACGATGGGATGCATACGATGAGATGCATACAATGGGATGCATACAATGGGATGCATACGATGAGATACATACGATGAGATACGTACGATGAGATACACAATGAAACGATGCGATGCGATGCGATACATAACGAAACGATGCGATGAGATACATACATACGATGAGATGCGATGAGATGAGATACGATGAGATACATACGATACACAACCAAACGAAACGATACGATACGAAATGATAACGTCACACAACTCACTGCCAACACACACATTCGCATCACTGGAGTTATTTTGTGCTACGTTTGGTGCGTTCGCTCGTTCGCTTGCTGTGTTTGCTTGAGTTTGCCACCGTTCGCTGTTGAAGACATGCGGATACCCTCAATATACCACAATTCCACCATTCCCACCTTTAACTTGTTCATGTTCATGTTCATGTTCATGTTCATCTTCATCTTCATCTTCACCAACCATCCCCCCCCCTTAGCCAACCCAACCCAACTCAACCCCCACACCGCCATGACCTCATCCCCATCTCATCCAATAAAAGGGCTTACCAAAGAGCCAAAAACGAGTTAGGATGTGCAACGGGAAGGGGAACGGGAAGATGCAGTGGGTGGATAAGGTAATGTGAGAAGTTTGTTTTTTGGGCGCATGGTATAGGAGTGGAGGAGAGAGCTCCGATTATTGGATTGGTGGATTAGTGGTCATTGGTTGGTATGGTGGGATTTCTTTTGAGGTTGATGTACATGATGGTTGTATACATACTACAGTATATTGGATCTGAACACTTGTTTCTCCTATCCTCTTCTATTATCAACCCCGGCATCACCATTGTCTTCTTTTTACCCATTATTCCAATTTGACCAAGATTTTATTCCACTCCTCACCCAATCACTCCATAACTTCACTCCTATGCAGTATTCTTCCATAAAAATCTCAAACTCGTCCCTCCGGCTACAGTACCCAACAACCCCACCCAAAACTCCGTCACCAGACCCCCCTCCAAACTCCAATGGATCGTCAAAGGCGCATACGCCAAGTTGACAATCAAACTCTTCCTCCACCTCTCCATCCACTCCCTATGTTCCTTCTCCTTCTCTCCCTTCACCTCCGCCATCTCCTTATCCCTCCTCCCATACTCGATCCCCAACTTCACAATATCAAGCACGACGTGCACCATCCAACATCTCACACTCCAAATCCCTGCCTTCGCCTGCTTGCTCTTGTCCCAGGAAAGTATATTTTTGGAACTGAGATATGCGCCATTTTCTAAAACTTGAAAGAATAGATTCGCCAAAACTTGGAGTTGTACTATCTTCCTAATCAATGTATCTTCAGGCGGACTATTCCAAGTAGCTTTCCCCCATTTATAAATCCCCAATAATCCCCAAAGACGTCCAAATGTTCTAAAATCCGAAATCAATGCACTCAATGCCTTGAACCTCGCAGCCAGTATCAGCAATCGAGAACTGGGTATAGGAAGTGTAGATTTTGACAGCACGATTGTGGTATTTGGGGGAAGCGCGATAGCTTTTTCGATGAGGAGACGAGCGGTTTGGCGGATGTGATGGAGGGAGATGCGGGAGAGCAGGTTGGAGGTTAGGAGGGAACTATAGCCCACGGTGCCGAGGAGAACATCGGTGCCCGAGGGGGTGCTGAGGAGTTTGGAGAGATGCGTGAGCACGCTGTCGGTTTTGGATAGGTAGAGAGGGAGCCAGCGTTGGAGTGCTTGTGGTGTGGGAATCTGTGGGGGAGAAGGTGTGGAGATGGGGATGGGGATGGGGAGAGGGATGGCAGATGTGGGGGAGGTTTCGGCGGGTGGAAGTCCGCTGATTTCGGACATGTTGATGTGGTTATGTAGTGTAGATGTGTAGATGTGTAGATGTATAGATGTGTAATTTTTGATATGTAAAAAGAGATATGTAGTTATTTAAAAGGACGTGGGAAATATATAGTAGAGATGAAATGAAATGAAATTTAAACTTAAACTTTTGTTTACTTGGAAAGATACCGACCGGTATTATTGAGTAGATGTTACGCGATAATACCGGTACCGAGGTTCATTTCATTGCTGGAGCTTAGCTTTTAGCTTGTTTGATGGCGTGAAGTTCGGGTATCATTTTCGGTTCCGTATTCAATCAACTTCCTTTAACATAAGAACATAAGATGAAAAGAAACATCATCCATCATCCATCATCATCATCATCATCATTTCTTAGATTCCTACATTGCAAATGAAATAATGAAGAGGATTATATATGTGAGTGAAGTGATTACAGAAGAATCATTCTACGCCTTGATTACAGTCATTATTTTCATTGACCAAGCTAAAATTCAGTCACTACTAAGAGACAACCATACCTACTTCCTTCCTCTGGCCATATTTGGACAATCCATTGATCTCTTAATCTCTTATCCGAGAAGATCACTTAATGAGTGAGTGTGAGTATCGAACCATCTTACCATTTCAAAGAGTTTTCAGATAATTCACTATAGAAACATCATCCTATGAACATCATCCTATGGAGAGGTCTATCAACAAATCAAGACTCACTCTACGAGGAAGCATCAATTAAGTCAAACTTCAATTAGATTCAACGCTCTTTATTTCTTTCAAATTTCTCAATCGCAATAGGAAACTCCCAACCCAAAAATTTAAACTCAAGCCCGCAAGGTCTTTGTGAATACCATCGTACATACGATAGTATGCAAAATCACCTAGCCGGCAAGTCCATTACCCATGATAAACTACTATACAAAGGCAGACTCAACTGAGTCGCAAAAGCATCGCCAGCAACGCCCCTTTTGAATGCCCACGCATTCATTCCTTCAATTATTTCCATCCATCATGGTTCATCTGTTATACCAAATACCTCGCAAAAAGAAAAATCCAACGACTGTGGTGACTAGCGCATCAGTCCTGCAAATCAGATAATCGAACAACCTCTATAATTCATCCTTATATAACCTCTGTCGCCGCAGCTGCGTTCAACTTTGCCAATTCCGCCTGCAACTCCTCCAAAGGCTTGCCCAAACCCCATTCTCTCATGGCCAAATTTGGCCTCAAGACCATTCGGAAAAATCTCTGATGCTGCAAACATTTATGATCCCATTTCTCGGCTTTGAAATCATAGCCAACCCCAGCTGCAAACCACTGCAGTAAACTGACTTCGGGCCAGTCAGATGTGAGATCCGTGGGGCAGACAAAGTAGCGATGAGATTCCGTCTTGCCGTAATCTTGACGAGACGTGATGTGAATCACGTATGTTGGGGGAGGACTGGTAATGAGCGGATTTTTGATGAGATTGGATGGGGAGAGAACGCGTTGGGGAATGAAGGGTTTCGGGTTATTTTGTGTCCAGAATGGTGCTTGGACAGTTTTAAAATCATCGAATGAAATATCCGCGAATTTTTCCGTTGAAGTTGAATACTGGGATGGGCCCAATGTTCCAGCGAGAGCCGGAGGTTGAAAAAGCTCGTATGCTTCTGTGGCTGTCGAAGATCGGAACGACCCAAATGTTCCAGTGCAAGCTGAGGATTGTGATGGTTCCAAATTCCAAGGAGACTTTGAAGCTTTACCGAGCCCTGATGATCCAAGAGGAGTGAAAGATTGAGCAAGGGGTTGCATCGCTTGAACTGTCGCGCGTGATCTCCACTCCGGGATTTTGGAATCAATGATGCTGGATCCGAGATTGGGGACCCCCGATGAAGGAATGGCAGTGTATCCAATCCTGATGAAATCCGCGAATGATTGTCCAATATTGGAAGAAATTGAGGTCATTTTGGAGTGGGGCTTCGAAGATGGTATCGAAGATGGTATCGAAGATGGTGGTGTCATCAGGGGTGATTCAAAGACGGCATTGCTATTCGTGAAAGAATGAAAGCCAGAGCAGTCTTTATTTAGGATTGGTCTAGAGGGTGTGACGGTAGGTGAGAACGGTGGGGAAGAGGGTATTGTAAATGCACTGGTGAATGCTGATGAAGGGGTAGGAGATTTGGTGGATGTCAATGAAGGAGGTGGGCCTTGATGTGTCGTCTTGTGACCAGGATTGTACCTTCGAATTAAGTCCAGGAGTTTCATGGAGATATCATCATCTGTTCTCTCTCTGACCGAGATCGCTGCTGCATGAATTTCGGAAGCCTGACGTTGAAGTTCAGCAGCCTCGCGAGCTTGGACCAATTCAAGATTTTTGGCTGCGGATAATCGGCTTGCAAAATTGAGGAATGACTGATAGATGGCATGGTGAAACTGCCTGTTGGGATCGTGGTAAGGTTTGTCGGAGTGTCGAGTGTCGACCTCAGTGCAACAGTCGCAGCAGAAGATGTTGGCAGGAAGTGACATCGTATCTGGTTGGTGAGTCATGGTTCTGGTGTCACAAAGAATATGGTGATAGATATAAGATATTGGATATATGATAATTATGAGTAAGAATGATCTAAAGATAAAGGTAAGAAAGTAAGTCAGTGTGTTGTCTCTTGATATGAAGAAATATTATTGAAAGCAAGTTGCTTGAGTATTGATGGTCCTTCGGAAATTCTGTTGTGTAATGGAGTTGGAGTGTGCACAGAGGATCAAGCCATCTGAGGACTCTCTTATAGAGACCCAGGTGTCAGAAACGTGGCTCGTGAATCATGGGTTTTAGAAGGGTAGGAAGTAAATGAGGGGCCTGCGCCACGCCATTCACTGCCGTCGTTTGGAGATGTTGTCAACATTCTGATGGGGGAATGACCTTGGTGTGGGGGAAGTAGGAGAAGTCCATTCACCTCTTGGGGGATCACAATTGGTGATGAAGTCAAGGAGGGTTAGAGAAGAAAGATTGATGAAGGAGAGGGGAAATGATGAGGGCTAGTTACCCCTATATGTAAATGAATACCGCAACTTCTACCAGCGACTTCTATCAACAACGGGTGGTTCAGTCTCATGAATTTCGTTGTTGTTTGCATCGCAGTTAACAGAATATGACTCTTTTGCACCCAAGGGGTCACGAGTCTCTCTCACATCACATCCGATTTCGGACTTTTATATTCACTTCGCTCATCAGATCAACCTCCAGGCAGTCTGCCATTTTCTGAATAATCTGCACTCAAGACAATAACAATCACAAAGTTCCACGTTTGTAGATCAGACCAGTTATCCTTTTGTGTATATGTATATCTTCTCGATCTTCATTCCTTCTACAAAGTATTCTCTATCACGTAGAAATCATTTCATTCCGGGTACCTTGATTCAAAACACAGCGTAATTGATACATCTTCCGAATCTCCTCTCACTTCCCAATTATTTCATCGTCAGGTAAATGGTAATATCATCAGTCAGGGGTACAGTATTATCTCGCTACTCCACTTTTACCCTTCTGACTATTACATACCTACTCCCATGCAAACTTTCATACTCCTCTGATTTCCAACCACGAGAACGGAGCTAGCAATGATATAATAATAAAATATGCACTTCTATCCCATCTCATCTCATCTCATCTCTCTAGTCGATAGACTTCTAATTCTCTATATACTCCCTCCTTATTCCTCATTCTTCATTTCCTCATCCACATAATTCATAACCCCCTAATATCAAGCGAGAGCCTCTCGATTTCCCTGTGCCGGAGTCAAACAACTATCCTCATCTATCCATCCATCCATCCATCCATCCTCCTTCTTCTTCAAATCTCATTCCATCTCATACTAAATCACCAGCACGACCATTCGACCTTTCCATTTCTTTAAAAACTGTACAGTACATTGTGGTTGATGCTGATGCTATGACGATGGTACAGTATAAATTCACCTTTCCACAATACCTCGGTGTAGAGAGAGCGAGATATTCCATCGACGAATGAAAACTGTATCTTGATACTGTATTGGGAACCGTTGGGTTTATTTATCATGGCGTTGAAGGATTATGGGTTAGGCCTTGTGCTATAATTAGTAACTAGAGTGTGGTGAATCGTTATGAGATCGTTCCTCGGGTAAGTCCAGTCACGCAAAAAGAAATAATTTTGCAGTAAACTGTATATATATATATATATATATATTCAATACCAAGCTTGCCATCTCTTTTGCAATATCATAGGTTTCCTTTCTCTCTTAACCCACTATGTGTGTGTGTGTAGCATTTTTAATTTCCTCCGTTATCCGTAACCATATCCATGTCCATATCCATTTTCCCATCCATCTCTCTCCCCCATCCAAAAGCCCAAAATCTGCCTCACAAAGGCGGTAATCCCTCCCTACAAATCGGACACTGCAACCGATACTTCATCCAACCCACCAAACACTGTGTATGAAAAACATGTCTACAAGGCGTCACCATATAGCTCCTGCGATCCCAAGCCCCCATGACCCCTCCCCCAATCCCCGTAATCCCCTCGTCCTCCCCCAATCCCACAACTGGAACTTCTAAAATTTGCATACAGATCGCACAATCTACCGTTCGAATCCCTGACTTATTATCTCTATCCCTCTCGCTCTCCGTACCCATATCTGCTTCTTCAAAACCGGGAGTGGTGGGAGAATTCAAAGGGACTTTCACAAGACCGATTGGTAAACCTCCAGCTTCAACATTATCTTCCCGTAACACGGGATGGTAATCCCACCCCTCCTTATACCATCCGAAGCGTTTTGGAACCGCCCACCTGGGTCCTAGTACCTCTTGACTATATAACACTACAAGCTGGCACCAAACCCACCCTGCCAAGACCATCATTGATGTCCAATCAGTATCGCTAAAGAGGAAATTATCTTCATATAGATAAAAGTAAGCAAAAGGAGATAACCTCAGTAAACTCTGTGCGATGACGAAACGCCAAAGAAGTGCTTTCCGGCAGTTTCGCGTGATATTGCGTTTTATCTGGGGAACCCAGAGGGACATGTAGATGAAAGAGAGGAGTTGCACGTAGGCTGTTCGGAGGGACACGGGCCAGGTGGTGGAGCCGATGGAAAGGAGAAGGACCACGGTAAGAAATAAGATGAATTGGCCATAGTAGGACGCTATGTCAGGATTTGACCTGGATTCAGGCTGGGTTGTGGTGGTGGCTGGGGTTCCTGCTGGACGGGGTAATATTGATGCTGCGTTGACATTATCTGCTATTTCGGCGTCGATATCTTGATCTGATGGAACGATGATAGGAACGTTGGGTGATGTGGTCTGAGCTGGAGATGTGACGGGTAAAGGCAGTGCATCTGCTCCTGCCGCCGTGATAACCGGTGCTGATCTTACAATAGTAGGAGGGTTTCTAGCTTGTAATTCTGCTAAAGCGGCTGCTTGTGTTCTTTCATGCTCCAAGCGTTCCGGTTCTTGGACATTGTAGATATTTGCAACGAAGCGAACTCCAAGTGCCACAGACATCAAGCCAGCAAATGATGCTAACAATGCAGATGGAAAAATGCTGGACAAGGTAGCACTTGCAAGTGACATAGTAAAGAATAGTAACCCATCCGCTGAAAGCATCATAGCAACCGTATAAATACTAACACGGCCAACAGTTGATGGCGTAGAAGCCTCTTTACATTGCACCTTTAGGATTAGAGCCTGCCCAAGAGCTACCACTGCAAGTATCGTTAACCAAGAACGAATACTTTGTAACCAAACCTCCTGTTTCATACCAACAAGATGCTCTCCATCAACAGGGGCATAGATCGGCGGTCCTTTTGATTCGAGCATAAATCCACAATCGGGCGAGAAAATTATTGTAGATAGCTGTAACTTTGGTGGCCGAGGAATGGGAGCACCATTAGGGAATCGAAGCTCATCTTCAAGTTCTTGGACGAAAGTGCGTGCTCTAGGTGATCTATCTTGATACTCAAGACCATTGAATTTCAAAGGTTGTACCTGAGCAAACAAGACGTATTCGCAATGAGGTGTTGGTGAGCTATCGATCTGACCGGAATTGGGTTCCAGAAGACTCATTGGATTTTCCTTTGCAGATTCCTCAAATTTTTTTAGTCTGATACCTAGTATTTTCTTCATGATATCTGCACTGCTTTTGAAATGATCCTCGTCAGTCGTAAAGTGAGGGAGGCCATAAACTCCGGCGAATTTATCGCTAGTAGTTGTCAGAAGTATTTCCCCTTCATTCGGCCAGTGTACACCATGCATCCTCATTTCATATCCATCGCCATTGCTGCTCTCATCTTGAACTGTCAATGAGGCTGAAATCTCCCTAACAAGTACACCACTAGTTGAATTTATGCCAATTCCAAGTCCAGACCTCTCGATCCCATCAGAAATATCTCTTTTTTGAACTTTCGCCTCCTGATTTGGGATTTCTTCCTCGGCTTTTGCCAAACTTTCGTCGTCAGCAGCAGTCCGTTTATTCCCCTCTACTATCATCTCCTCTCCCCCAACCTCATCCAACCTCAGCATAACTTTCCCCTCCTTCCCCGTCACATTCCTCGCCCACAACTCCTCATCCCTGACGGCCCATCCCACCTCCGGCGCAATAACACTCAAGTTTAACCCGCCCCGTCTCTCCTTGCCCTCCACCAAGCCTTCCATATACCTGGCCCACTTTCCCTTCACCACCCCCGTCACATTCGCATATATCCTTCTCTCCAACCCCATGACGCCCTCGGAATTATGCTCATGCCTCCCCAGTTCCCCTCCCGCCCATTTCCTCAACTCATCACTCCTCTTCTTGAAGGCATCCAATCTCTCCCACCTGTATCCATCCTCCGCCTTAAACCCAGTCAGGTTCAGATAGCTTGCATCTTCCGACTTCTCCGGCTTGAACTCCCCATAATTCGTCGTATTCAATACCTCGAACACATGCCGATGGTGCGCCAATTGTTCCTCCACAAACTTCTGCGGGTTTCCAATATTCGAAGGGAGGCTGGTGTCATTGTATGAAGTCCACCAAAAGAATATGACCATGAATATGAGGAATGGTACATTGCTACGTGGAGGTGGCATATTTTGGATTGGTTATCCTTCGATTCCTGTTATTGTTCGATAGTTTGCCATATTCTAATCAACCAGGAGAAATTTGAGAAGGCATATCGGATCTGCGAAGTTTAATGAATAATTCGTTGTAGTGAATTTGATGTATGGTTTGTCGTGGTACAATCACTGGTAATGAAGCCTTGTCGGGCATATGCCTCCTCACAATCCCGTCCCCCACTGACCACCACTCTTATTAGACCCTGAACCCTTTGTATTCATCCTGTAACTCCTCACTTAAAGCAAAACACTACACTCACCACACAGTCTCTACCTCAAATCCTGTACAATAACAATCGCAACCCTTTCATCTACAAATCAATATCAAGATCAACCCATTCCCAACCATGGCAACAAACGATATCAAATCCCCAAACGCAAATCGCATGTCTACCATCTCCACCACATCTGTCAGTACACACACACTACCCCTACCCGGAGCACTACCCCTAACCTCAAGCTCCCGTTCCCGTAACTAACTTTATTGAACCTACAAATAGGGAACAACCGATGCCTCGGCCACGGCAGAACTTTCTCTCGTTGTAGATGAATTGCTGAATTCTTTATCGAATAAATTCGCCGGTGTTTCGAGCGAGATTTTCGCAAAGAGTATGCTCTATCCTTTCTTTTCCGGCGCATTTTCCCTCTCCTTTACGGCGATATCTCGTTACAAAAAGTACGAGGACTAATTATTTGTGAAATAGTGGATGAGATGTCGCGACGTCTAGATAATCTAGAGGCCACACTGCAAAGTAACATGGAATCACAAGATGGAAGGGGTAGTCCTACGAAGATGTAATCTGCGAATGATGTACGACATGAGCAAGTCGGGGTATATAGAATACACTGTTGTCAAACGTGGGTTCATATACATATGGAAGTGGCATCATAATTGTACAAACGGCGTTAAGGTGGGCATGGGACAGATACCAAGATTGTTATTCAAAAGTACATGGTTCATAAATTTATCATTTCAATCATCCATAAGTACCAAGTGCGGCCCAAAACAAACTTTTCCTATGAGATCAACATACCCCCTTTCCTTTACATTGAATAAATTATAATTTTTACAATTCGGACTTTCCAGTTGCCTTCTTGATGAATCTTCTTAGAATGTTCGTCTTGCTGGTGAATTGATCCAATTTCTCTGGTGCCAAACCTCCCTTCTTGATGATACCATCCAATCTGGCAAGCTCCTTGGCAGCATAGGTATCACTCTTGCTCAACTTGTCGAAGACCTTAACATAGTACTCGGCGTACTTATATTGAGCACCCTCCTTGTATTCTTGAGCAGCCTTGGTGACCTCGGCGGCAACTTCAGCGATGCTTGAACCACCGGTGAATTTGTTGACAAGGGCATCCAAAGCCTCAATAGTACCAGCGATAGCATTAAGTCCACCACCAACAGCACGGTGTGTACCGGCCTTGCTGTTCATAAATTCGACGAGAGCTTCCTCGGAACGTCCACCAGAGTAAGCTTCAGCTTCAGTGCTGCCCTTAGGGAAGAATTTGATGGTTGGGTAAGAGGTGACGCCTTGATCCTGAGCTGTAGCCTTAGAGTTGTCTGCTTCGGCATCAACCTTAGCAATGACGACATTAGGTTCGTTAGCGAAATCTTGAGCAACCTTCTCCCAGATGGGTGCCAAAGTCTTGCAGTCTGGAAAAGTAATGTTAGCGAACCATTGAAGAGACTGAAGTAGATATTGGGGTGGGAGAGGGGGAGCTTACGGCCGCACCATGGTGCAGTGAAAGCAACAATTACGTCCTTATCACTACCGATTTGCTCCTTGAATGATTTGTCGGTCAACATCTCAACAGCACTTGCGGCAGCCTTCGCCTTCTTGGGCTTAACACCAGTCTTCGTTGTGATGAATTCTGTCAAGCTGTCGATATCTCTACCTCCACTGTAGTCTTCTGGAGTCTTGCTCTTTCCATCGAAATATTTGATTGTTGGGAAACCTTGAACGCCGAATTTCTTTCCCAACCCCTTCTCAGCATCGGCATCGACTTTCGCAATTGTAACCTTATCCTTTGCAAATGCAAAGTCCTGAGCAAGCTGCTCGTATACCGGTGCAAGAGTTTTGCAGTGTCCACACCATGGTGCAAAGAATTCAATCAATGCTGGCTTGCCCTCGAAGGCAAATTGATCGAAATTGGATGGTATCAAATCGATGACGGCAGAGGATGCTGTTGCTACTGTGGCAAAGCCAGCGAACACGATACTTTTTAAAAGAACCATTTTGATGATTCTTTTCTGACAATAAAGGTAAGTAATTGTATTATTGAACTTTTCCTGGCTGGGCAGAAGTTCTTTGGGTTTAAATACCTGATTTTTAGATGTGTGGGTTGATTAAGAAAAGAAGGGACAGTTTGCTTTTGCGGATGTTAACCTGTTACCTACCTAGGTACCTAGTACTACTTGTAGCTCTTGAGTGGCCAACGATAAGCGACCGATGATGAGCGATAAGAAACTACGGAGTAATAAGTTGACATATAAAGTCGCATATGATATTTAATAAGTAGATCTTCTTCTAAGAAGTTTCTCTCTCTTAGTCTCACATCATATCTAATGGCTTTCTAGGTAGTATTTCCCATTCCTTCCACGGAGTTCCAAAATTTACAAAACCGCCAGGTTCTAAAGAAAATATCTTCATTTCTTATTATTCTAGTCCACTATATTCCTCCATCTGTCAACCTAAATGCATATTACTATGGCTATGGTACTATTATCTTCGTTTATGTCCTCCATATGATGTATTATTACTCGAAGTTTGATTGTAAAACTCCGCTGTCCATGCCATTATCTGGGCTGTCTCATTATCAATCACTTCCTGGACGCCTGCGTTAAGTTCTCCATTCTGCATTATGAGATCCGAGCAATGGAATCCGCCGGGAATGATCTGTATTGGATGTTGCGCAGTAGACTGCAACTCGCCACCAGGTCTAAATTGAGAGCTGACACCGCCTGATCTCCATGGATCATATTGTCTATAGACAGGTCAGCAGATTACTAGCAAGTTGGACAGGACAACGTACCCATTTGTCCAGATAAGACGAGTGGTGTTCTCTATATCCCATCCCTTGGTGTATTCGTTGACTTGATCTACCGTAGCACCCTTAGCGCTACCATATGTGTGGTTGCCCTCAGTTGGGAAGAATAAGGCACATTGTCGTTGCCAGTATTCTGCATCGATGAGACGAGACACAATTGAAGGTCTGTCCTTCGGTGCTCCACTATCAAAACCATTAGCACTGACAATATGATATCAATTATAGAACACATACGTTTGCCAATAGTCAAATGGCTCATTACAAAGTATCCAGTTCCACTGTCTATCAATCGCGTTTCCGACACTATAGTCTCTGAACATAAAGTTGTTGAAATCGTATGTGTTGAAACAGGACGTGTCATTGTCACTATAACCATAGCTTCCACAGTCTGTTCGTCTTTTTTAGTATCCAGATACTTTCAACGGCAAATGAGTACTTACAGCCGGGTATGTAATTCTTAGTCCAGTTTGCATATCCTTCCAACGCAGTAGCAAGACCAACCCCATTCGCATCTGGTGTGACAGCAGCTCCGGCGGTGACATTCTGTTTTATTGGGTTAGAAAATAACTGGTCATTCCAGAGATTAGTTCACTCACCTCAACTGCATCACAGAATTGGTAAAAAGATGAATAGTTCGTGTTGAAATCATTTTCTTGCCACAACCATGGGCCGTTCTCGAGGACAGCCATGAAATCATCATTATGTTCGACAGATTCCAAGCCAAACTTGGTCTTCAGTGCAGTCACCGCACTTTTATTGCCATGCGTCAAGACATTGTCCATATAGTCAATGACTAGAGAAATGTCTTTGCTGCAATTCTTTGGCATACCATCTTGGACGGGGTAGAAATATTGCCAATAATTATCGATAGTTTGTACCGGGGCACTGGAAGCATGGTAAGCCCAGAATGTACCGGGGCTTGTAGATTCGGTCCAAGCAGAGAGTGCACCACTATAGCTACCACCGGAATTTATCCAAGGTGCATTGGGTGCGTTACTGCTGTGGTTGGTATCGAATGGAAGATCAATTGTCTTTGCAATGTGGATGAAATCGGCGATAGCTTGCTTGAGCGTGAGGTATTGCAAGTTCGTCGTCGTCAGATTGTCATATGGAGACGAATCACCCCAGTATCGATCTGCAGACAATTTAGCACATCTTCACTTCAAAAGTGTAAAGTCACATACGCTCAACCATGACAACGGCACCCTTAATCGCTTGTGCATAGTGACCGGTGATGGTGTTATTCGTTAAGTAGCCAGTATAGTTTACAGCAGCAATTTCACCCGGAGTGAAGAACACAATCTAAAACAATTAGTTGGAGTTCAATGGCAGAAACTTGAGTGTGTCCTTACTGGAGATCCTGGTCCATCCCAGAACTCGTAGTTCCACCAAAACTTCTGCTTGAAAGTTCCTTTGGAGGGATCTTCGTGATCCAAAAGCTGAGAGAAGAAAGCAGAGCCTGTGGTATTCACAGATGCTGCGTTGAAAGATCCAGCCAACCGATCATCTGCTGGAACGGGTGGAACCAACCTTCCTTTGCGAAGGAAAGGATGATCAGCTACTGCTGATGCAACCAGTAAAGACACCGCGGATACAATTGACCACTTCATGACGAATACCTAGGAGTTGAAGAAACCCGAGTCTGAATATGTGGAAGAAGCACAAGAAAAATAAGAGGAGAAGAAACCGAGATGAACGCGTGGCATCCACTACTTCAAGTACTCGTACATCATCTCTATCTTGGACGGCTTAATATACCGCTATCACCTACCTTATCTGGAAGACATGCACAGAACGAGCGAGACCCTTGAGACTAATTCTACTCTCCCCCCTCTTAAGCAAAGGTTAAATTTTGGGCCTGGAGTATGTTCCTGTAGATCCTCAGCTTCTTGGGAGGATAACTATCGATAAGAACCACATATAACAAATGAAAGGTAAGTAGAATTCATTTTCAGTTCGTGAAGTCGAAGATAACCATAAAGTATGATTAGCAGTGTACTTCGTACCTGACCGATAAACCAAATGAAATTCCAGTATTCTAGGGGTTGAGGGGTCTAACTGTTATCCGGCATTCTGCGCCGCTACACAATGCTTCTCATATCTGCCTGTCTATTGTCAGCCATTCCCGAGCCATTTTTGTGCTCTGGGAATGGTGGCAAGTAGGAAGAAAAGAACAAAAGAACAAATTGTATTTGAGATGGCAAAAGTTGTGCGTGGTATTCTTGGGGATTTCGGGGGACATCTTAAGTGGGATTGAACAGGGGTTTGTTTTCGAGTTGCCTCATATGGTATAATCGATCCCACTTTAACGGATAAAGGAGAGCTGCACAGTCCACACCAATTTCGATGACGAATCACATTATCATCGGCTTTGTGGAAAGATATTATTGTTGCAACATCCTCAAGTCCGTTATCATGCATCTACTACTAGGTACCTGACAGCTAGCTAGGTACTGACAGCATGCATACCGGTAGTGAGGTTCTCTATGCAGGGTATGTCTTGGGGGTGTTTTATATCCACCACAGCTTATAGCGAGAGCTCAGCTGAAGTGCTAGCATCCTCCATCCTCAACATGCAACTTTAGCTACCACGCACAATTGCGATAATCGTCGATGTTGTAAGTCCAAGAAAACCTTGCATGAAGACTCCCAATTGAAGAATATGAGCCCATACTCAAGATTCGATCCAACCTCTCTGATTAGACACTAATCACATTTCGTTTCACATAACTAAACATTAAGAAGCCCGCACAACTTCCATGCTATTTGATTCCCTCGAGCATTATATCAATGGGCACGATCCTCCGCAACCACCGCAGCTATTGCCTTCGAGTCCGACAGTTTGAACGCCCATTCTCCCTTCTCAAACCCTTTCCTTCCAGAAACTAATACTTCAATATCCGTATCAGGTTCCATTATCCCCGTTGTTACATTCGTATTATAAGAGTTTGGCAATTTCCATTCCCCCACAAGAGGCTTCATTTCAAACCGCATCACAAACATCGAAACTACAGTCAATATCTCATTCGTTGCAAAGTGACGACCGGGGCATAAGGTGGTACCGCCACCAAAAGTACGAAAAGCGGTTGGATTGGGGCGTTTGATGTTTTTGTCCTTGAGAAATCGTCGAGGGTTGAAATCTTCCACATCTGATCCCCAAATCTTAGTATCCATATGGATGACACGACCGGGCATTTGGATCATGGAACCTTTTTTCAATAACCACTTATCATCCAGCCAAGTATCTTCCATAACTTCTCGTACCGAAGTGCCAACGAATCGATGACGAAGAGTTTCCTGGAAAGCCGATAACAGAAGAGGACATTTCGTTTTCACATTCGTGATATCAAGGATGCGGACTATATTTTCGTCTTGGTCGGAACTCTCTTCCATAACTGCCCCGATTTCGCCACGAATTTCCTCTAGGAGCTTAGGATTCGAAAAGATGAAGAACATTAACCAGAACACAGAAGGTGCGGTATTGACGAGGATAGCAACCCCATGAATAATCTCGTACCTAGCAATATCCTCAATTGAAAGGCCATATCTGACATGAAGTTCTTGTCGGTCTTGTGCAAGCATAGAAGCATCCTTGAAGTCGCTTGCAGCGCAATATGGCTCAAAAGCTTTTGCTACCCTCTCCCGTGCCGCTACACTCTTGCGAGCAAAGACAAAGGGGAATATACCGATCAAAAGTCTCATCATTTGACTCTCAAAGTCCCTACAGAGTGCAATGATTAGTCTTTATCTTATACTTAAATCATAGAGAAAAGACATACCAGAAACTATTTTGAATCTTCAGATCCCTATAAGGATTCCGTGGACCATAAACCGATTCTGTCGTCGCCATAGTGATCACACTCCGCAGCCATTCGTTAAGCCCAATTTTCACACTCTCCTGTCCTTTCATCAACCCATCCAAGCTCCCCGCGACATTCTTAAGCATAATTCTATTCATTCTATCCAGCCCTGGTCCCGGCTGCAACGCCTTCTTCATCACCGGCGTCCCCTCAATATTCAACCCCCAATCCCCCTCATCCCCATTAACATTCACAGCCAAGATATCCCGAGCCTTCTTACTAACATCACAAAGCTTATTTGCGAATTTCGCCGTCATAGGCGGAAACGCTAATATTTTGGGTGACTTTTGTATCACCTGGATTAACTCGGGCGTATTCACTATGTACATTTTTGCGCCTGGTACTCTTACGGTGAGGATGGGCAGGAGGGTTTTATTGCTGAGGTCGACATAATAATTGAATTTTCGGCGCCCAAGTCCAAGAACATGACCGATATAGGGGATGAGTGTTGGGGCGGCGGGAGGCTCGCGGTCATCGGAGGCGGGGGATAGGAGGTTGAGGAGGAGGTAGGTTATTATACTGAGGGCTGGGATGATTAAGAGGGATTTGGGTGATAGATTGTCCATGATGGCCATGATAGCCATGATTTCCATGATGATGAAATTAACTTGAATATCGTAACCTGTTGCCCAAGAGTATGGGTACCGATGAAAAGCTCTCAATTGTCGACAACATAGGCAAACCCTGAATTGGACAAGTGTTTAGATAATAGAACGATAATAGAACGATGATAGATGAAACTGTGACACCAGGCTCGTCTTAAATATCGTGCTGGCTGCACTTTATAACATTTTCAAATCTGAAAATTTAAGTTTCCCATTCCAGACTTCAGTCAACTCCACATTATACGATTAAGTTAATTAGATTATTACCTAATTAGAAAGTCGGAGATACTATACAAGTCTATGCCTAACCGACAACCTAAAACGGTGGTTTACACTGTACAGATTGCTAAACCCCGCAAACGAGCCAGTGGAGCCACACTAACATAACATCTAAAATTCCATCCCTGGCATTAATTAAGCCACAGAACAAATCTAAATCGTTCAATTTCTAGGACAACATCTTAGCCCACCAT
This sequence comes from Myriosclerotinia curreyana, assembly GCA_002162495.1. Lineage (NCBI taxonomy): Eukaryota > Fungi > Ascomycota > Leotiomycetes > Helotiales > Sclerotiniaceae > Myriosclerotinia > Myriosclerotinia curreyana. The sequence goes on from NGKJ01000007.1 coordinate 245,388, forward strand.
CCGCCAACATCCTTCACACCCTACACATTCACCCCCATTCATATCTCCAAGCGTCTTTTCATTCATCCCTTCCATCCAATCCTCACCATCACTATCTCCCAAGCGTCACCCAGTTTGTAATGAAGTTGGTGTAGGAGATACCGAGACAATGTTTGGTTACCGATATGCATTTGCCATGGACTGAGGGATTCCAGAACGCAGAGAGAGGTATTTTAGGGCACCGGCGATGAATTAATCGATGAGTTCATCTATTAGCATTCCAATCAAACCTTGATATATCCATTTACTTGGGAAATCAAAATGAGATAATGGGGAAGATCTCTAAGATATCTCGTGATTTCATAAAGCCTCCAAAGGAACTCGCAGAAGGAACACCCCACGCTAATACATCGCCAAAAAAAATACATCGCAAACGTCGCCGTCAACGTATAAAAAGGCTGCATTACCGCTGTTCCCTTCAGAATCGTAGCTATACCAGATGGATATTACGAAGCAATGACTTGGACATGATGACCAAAGCCTAGATGAAGCCCTTATAATGACTGACTCACCTAGCGGGATAGGAGTAGGATAGGAGTAGGAGAATGCACAAAGCATCGTATCGGCGAACATCCCGTTGGAGAAAAAGGGGTGAGCCTCAAAGTCCCAAACTACAAAGTTTTTGTTTTTTCCAAAAGCGGAAGGATGGGTAGTACCATGTGTAGTCAGATGGCGGGCAGATGCGATATCGATATCGTGTGGAATAGGAGCCCGATTGAGGCGGAGTTCCCCATGTGTTCGAGTAGGCATGGAGAAGAGACTTTGTTAAGTTGCGTTGAAGGGGAGTCTTGTTTAAGCTAAAGTGGAGGACTGTAAGACGGGGTATCTGCCGAGCGGTACGTGGCTGTTGCAGATGATATTACTAGGTAATTGTAGTTCTGGATTATTTTTGAAGGAGATGAATATGTTGTTAAGTTACTTCTCGGTATGTCAACACCAACATGCCTGATCCTAAGAAATGCGCTGGGAATATTTGAAAGCAATGCCAAAGATTCGTACAGTACCGGTACATCTAAGTATTTAGATAAGGCTGCGCGGTGTCCTGGTATATCCAAGTGCTTAAATGCATATCAATGCAGCATGTAATGTAATCCCCAACCCAAACTCGGCTATCAATATATTGCCTTCACATGGCCCATACATATAACCAATCGGATTGAAGAAAATTAGACTGGATGTTTTGGTGGTTGGGAGGGAAGTTCTCGATATTCAGATGATCATGTAGATGATTCATAGACTGCTGTTGTTCTGAGAACCAGTGGAAGCCAAGCCACTAGCAGATCCAGAATCCTTCTTTCCAGACTTTTTGTCTTGCAGTATTGCTGATTCTCTTGAGTATTTTATTGATAGACAAGAACAGCCTACTTTTCTAGAGTCAGAATGAAGCTTGCAAGGAAATAACTGGCCTTGTATGTTTCAGACAGTCTAGAAAGAATTATGTTGTGAAGTACTACAACTGTCAAATGATTCAAATGTCAACGATGGCAGCTATCAATCAATTTATCTTTCAATGACTCAATTATACCATATCCTCTTTATGTATTACCGAAACAAACACCAAGGTAATGAGTTCTGAACATTCCAAGTTTCTAAGCTACAATTGTCGAATCTGGTGTTAACGAGGTAACATCTTCTCAATGTGCGTTACCCTCCTTGACATTAGAGATATCGATCTGATAGTACTCGCGTCATGCTTCCAATTGTCATTCCTCCAGTTGTGTTTTAGGTGTTTTGGTTTGGCGGAACTCGCTCCATCGTGTATTACTGCTACTAACCAAGCTGTACTTTCGATGCTGTGATTCAATGTTACTCGTCCAACACCTTCGCGTTCATTGTTTTCCACAAATTTAATATCTGGGTTTCGATACAGTAATACTTGATCTGTAGTTTCTCATTATCGAACTGCATATCATTGATCCATGCTGACATTGAAATGCGTATTTGGTAATACTTGTCCCGATTAAACCCATTGGATTGCTCTTTCGACATCTTTATCTGAAGATACTCGTACTACATGCGCTCATTGCCTTGTTCGTTCGTAGAGATGAGCGAACACCTGATCATCAAAATCGATGCACAAAGTGAGGTTTCTGAGATACAAAACATCGGCGCTGGGGTTTTGGCCATAATCGACTATTTTTGTAGGAGGGCAATGGTGGCTGATGATTCATCCGACTCCTCGACTCCGGTGATTGATATCTTTCTTGATGAATTTCAACTTCGGATGCTACGCTGATGCTTGCAACCAAAATTGCGAAGTTCGCAAGCCAGAAGGAGATTTTTGTGCTCTGTAACTTCGACCAAGAATGCGCTTGGAGCTCTCTTGGAGATCTTCCAGGTTGAGGTAATTGGGAATGATATATTACCCGACTGACAGGAGTAGTTGAATTCTGCTCGGGAGCTGGCATTAGAAGATATAGTCTGACAGCATTCCTCTCATGACCTGTTAGCCTCGATGCAGTTCCTACTTAGATTGCAAACATCAATGGTTTTAATACCACAATATATATCCCATATTACACCTAAGTTTCCCTCTTGATCAGACTCATCAGATACTCACGGCATCAAGCATCATCATTTGTAAATTGTAACAAATAATTCTGGTAAGCTCATCGACATATAACCATCAAACCAATATATATCGATGGACAAGTCCCACAGTATCTCATCCCGTATCATAATTAACATGCAACTCATCCGAAATCTTTTATCATTCACTTTCTTCATTCGTTGAGGACTCCAAACAATTTATATTCGAAATCAGACGTCATTAGCACCAACCCTCGCTTACCTAGCTCTAGCCTTACCCCACACTGCCTCCCCTGCAAGCACTAGCCAGTTTAGCGCATCACATGCTTCCGCGTTTCACTCAACGCGTCTTTTCAATCATCCATCTCAGCCTCGTCTCATAAACTTCATCCACTGCAATTCAACCACAATACTACAACGTACAACCTCAACCCTCGAAAACCCTATCGAAACCCTTTTCCAACCCAATTCCATCCCCTTGCCCCCAACTCCAAACCAACAACCAACGACCAACTCAACAACCACCCCAACACAATGTCCGAAACCCCCAGCACCCCCCGCATAACCTCCTCCTACCTAAACTCCTTCACCTCACGCACCGTACGCATGGTGGGTAAGGTTACCCAGTTAAGAGGCGATACGGCGAATATTGATTGTGATGGAGCCGTTACTGTTCTTCTCAATCGTGTATGTTTGGTCCTATTTTTCCTTTCCTTCTCTTCCCTTGTACAAAACAAAAGCTATAAACAAAGACCGAAAAACTAACCAATCCCCAACAGGACTCCCACCTCCAAGTCGGTTCCGCAGTCGAGATCGTCGGGAAAGTAAATCAGGATCTCAGTGTTAAGGTATTCAAAGCTACGGATTTCGGCACGAATTTCAGTATGCATACTCCTTCTCCTTTCACCCCCTTCCCTCTTCTCCGCTCCCTCATCGCATCCTCTCTTTCCCCTCCCGTTTTCATCCTACTCTTTCCCTTCTAGCCATCGCTATCACCACAATACATAACACACAGCCCCCAGCAACCCCATACTAACCACGCATCCCCTCCCCACCACAGATTTCGCAGCAATGAACGCCCTAGTCGATGCAAACCATCGATACAAAGAAATCTGGTATAGCGAGAATTAGAAATAGGTATGCGATTAGTGTGAGTGTGGATGAGTGAGGATAAGTGAGGATTAGATGGGTGAGGATTTCGATGAGACTGAGGAGATAGCAAAGATTGCTTGTGGTATTGGGATGGAGGGAAGCGAGATGAGATGAGATGTGATAAGGGTTATGATTCGTGGGAGGGGGATTGATGGATGGATGGAGTCCATGATCTGGTGTGGCGTGATGCGTTGCGATGTGATATGATATGATATTCCGCACGATATTCCGCACGATATAGGAAAGAGAAAACAGCAGAATAGGAATGGAGTACGGGACATGGGAATAAAAGAATAAAAGAACGAAGCAATGGAGATAGATGATAGATGATAAATGAATGATTAAAGGCCATCATGCCATATAATAATAGCCTGGTACATTGCACATACATGATAGCGTCACTCAACAGAATAGCTCTTCAGAATTGCTTCTCAAGCACCATCACAAATCTGGCATCATAAACCAAACAAACAAATAAATAAACAAATGCAATACAATGCATAAACCCACAAAATCAAATTCCAGACACACCAAGTCAAGCATACCCTCCCTCTGTCACGCTGCACGAAAGTCCGACAAAACCATGCATATCATGCATATCATATATATCATAAACAATCAATTCTTCAAATTCGCTACTCTCCTATCCCTCCACCATAAACTTCGTAAACCCCCGCTGACATCATCATCATCTAACCCACTACCTGGTATACAATCATACATAACCTTTCTCTACCCAATTCTCCATTCCTAATTCCCCCCTCATCATTTGCGTTTAGCAAATGTGAGACAACTCCATGCATTTATTTTACCCTTCCATTTAATCAAACAATGAACAAATAAACCCACAAACCCCAAACACCATACCAATGCAACTCATCAATCGTGGGAAAATATTCGTAAGAGAATGAATGATATCCAACCATTCACCCATCCATCGGAAATGAGATCAAACAGTCTCGTTCATTGTCGCTTCCTCTATCGGCTCCTCCTTAACCTGTACTTCTATATGATTCTCCTTTGCCTTTGCTTTTCCTTTTCCATTTCCATTTTCCTTTTCCTTTTCATTATGTGCTGGTCCAGAGTCAAAACTAAAAGTATCCCAATCGAGAGCTCCTCCCGCTGACGTATAAGACATCCGCGGTGGCGAGGATGGCATTGGTACATCTGTTGAAAAGAAATCTTCATCATACTGGTGAAGATTGTAAGACCCGGTTTCGAAGTTGGGGAGATCGGGTAGATTATTAAAGTCAAGGTGTTGAGAGGGAGAATTGATGGGGTTATCAGACATGAGCTGATTTAATTGGGCAGTAAACGGTGACTCAAAGATGGCATTACCACGAGGAGTTCGACGACTTGATCTAGGAGTCTTGCTTGGTGTTTTAGGGGGTGCCAAGAGATGGTTTGGTGATATTCCAGAGCGACCAGATCTTGTTACGCTCCTAGTAATGGGCCTATGGCTAGGGGTTGCTCGAGTTGGAGTTTTGAATGAATTTGCGATGGGGGTTTTCTGGACGGGTGTGGTTGGTCGAGCAAATTGCTCCTCAAACAATCTCATGAGCTCAGCGTCATCTTCTGTAACAAATGGAGCGGAGCAATTCTCCTTATTCATTGTCCCAGTAATTGTATCTTTGGAAGTATGAATATCAACAACTTGAACACTGTTCGTTGTGATCTCTCCTAGAACTTTGGGGGATGAATCTTTTCGTGGAGAAGGGAATAAAAGTCTTCGCGTGGTGTCCCCTGGTGTTTCATCTCCTCCTTCCACATTACTATGTTGTGTCCACCTTGCCGGACTTGATTGCAAAGCTCTCCTCAATGCGGCGGAAGCAGAATCTGAGGTCATTGCATTCAACTTTTTAGCAGGACGAAGACTACTTGCTCGACGCACTTCGTTCGGGTTGCCAGGACCAGCTGGTATTTGATTGCCAGAGTCTAATCCATCAAGATCAATGGGGGACATACGATCAGTACCAAGAGGAGCCACAGGTTGTTGATAGAAAGCTTCGGATGGGGGAAGATTTGCCTCTGATGGTGGAAAATTGGCTTCTGATGTTGGCATAACCGCCGCAGCCTTGGCTTTGGAAGGTCGTTTTTTCTTTGCATCTGGATCTTTACCCCATTTTGCTTCTGGACGTTGCGACTTATATTTCGACATCCATATACCACAAGCTACAATAAATTAGTGACCGAATATCTTCAAATACTATGTATGACTTACGATTGCAAAGACTGAATGCCTTGTACTGTTTTTGATCTTCACCAGCAGCAAGGGCTTTTTTGATAAGGAGATACGAAGTGGGGAGACCCGAATCATCTCTTGAAAGAATATTAATGGCTGTTACTCTTCCAGGTTCCTCGGAGTACTCATGGTAGCCTGGAGCACCTTGACATTCTTGTGACCACGCCCTACGCCATGTTGGAGTTTCTATAGCGCCACAGTTCTCACAATACTGAGGCATCTGTCCATTTCTGAGGGCATTCTCCAACTTCTGCTTAATAGAGGCTTTCTTGGCTTCTGTTTGGCTAGGGGCATTGGGAGCTTCGGTCATGTAATGTGGATGCTCAGACCAAGTCTGAGATCGCTGGAAAGTAGGTGGAAGGACAGGGTCACTTGCAGGAATGGTCGGAGCGGGCACTGATCCGGTAGAAGCAGTTCTAGAAAAGTTTCCAGATGCTGGACGAGACTGTGGTGGTGGTACTGCAGAAACATGCATTTGCGGCATTGGGAGCTGTGCATATTCACTGGTTGGTGGAGTTGGAAGATGTAAGGTGGGTGGTGGTGGCTCCACAGTAGGAGCAGCTTGAGACTGAGAAGGCGGCCGGGAATTGGCGCGGGTGTCTGACTTTAAAGGGGGTAGTGATTGTCCATCTTCGGACATGATACTATTTCGTCTGGATTTTGTTTGTGCTGCCTTAGGTTTTTGCTTTAGCTGTTCACTAAGAAGCATTTTCTTAGGAAGCAATTCCATGGGTCCTGGTGTTTCTTCTTGAATATGAAATCCACCGTTAAGGTTTGAATTTTTCGGCTGTGTTTTACGAGGACCTCGTCGTTTGGTGGGTTTTTTTGCAACTACGACATCCTCTTCATCCACTGGCTGTAATGTTTCGTCATCATCCCCGAAAAGGTCATCAAGGTCATCTAGGTTACCGCTCATGAATCCCGAGTCTAACCTAGGCATGGGTGGCAACGAAGGGCTTGAAAGACAGGGGGGACTTGATTGTATTGATGGTGTTCCATTTCGTAAAACCGGTGGGGATGATGCGATGTCTTGAGGCGTCAATCCTGGACTGGCAATGCGTTCCGGAGAGGGATGAGCTGATTCAATGGAGAGTCTTAGACGATCTTCTGGAGGGACTGAAGGCTCTAATTGTGAATAGGCTGGCGAGTGTGCTTGAGGCATTTCCAATTGAGGAATCGATCCCTGTCTGAGCCCACTTTGTGATTGCGGTCTGTGCTGATTAACTGGTTGTGCTGAGATTGGTACTGGTGTAGGGGCGCGAGGAATTTCTTGTAAATGATTGCCTACAGCGAAGCCACCAGATGGAGCTAGTGGTCGGAAAGCACGTATAGAACCTGCAGTGCTTGCTGTAACTCGAAGTGAGTCAGACCCTGATCCAAATGCCGATTTGGTATTCCAATCTGCTCGAGTAATCTTCGCCCTTTTCCTCGGAGCCGGACCATCCTCCCCCTCCGTCCCTTCTTCATATCCAGATGTGTTGCCTCCTACTTCAGGGCGAGGGTTCTTTGGAGGGCGGCCACGTCTTCCCCTCTTAACGGTCGTCCTAGATGAGGGCCTTACTATCTTCTGATCTCTAGGGGCGATTGCTACGGGTTCCTCACGCACTGGTGCAGGTGCCGGGGGTAAAGCTTGATTGTATGGAGTTATTGGTGGAAGACTTGGACTGAGAAGCTGATTGACTACCTCCATGGTTGTTCCTCTATTATTCGACATGGCGGCCGGCGTTGGTGTTCTATTTGACATTTGAGGCACATTTTGCTGTGATTGTAATAAAGAATTCCATTCGTTCTGGTCATATATCGGTGTTGAGATACATTGATTGGAATTTCCCATGGTGTTCGTATACTCCATTGGTGCTACGATTTGAGGAACCAAACGAAGTTTAACCTCCAAAGTTTCCTTCACTCCATTCGCAAATAAGCCCATTATATTCTTGCATACTCGTCCAGTAATGAGTTTTTGTGATTGATGTCTTGGGATATTGGATGTAGGAGGAGTTGCCAAAGCCCGTGAAAGCATCCCTTGGCCCACTAAAGGACTATCATCTTCAGAGTAATCGTAAGCATAAACGGTGAAATCTCGTCCGGATCGAGGAAGAAGTTCCGGGCTACATTCGATAATTGCTTGTAAACATGTGTAAAGTTCGATTACGCCGATTGAATTTGTCTCGTCCATAGCGATAGATTGAATCTGGAGTACCTGTGGCCATCTTGCCAAACAATTGGTTTTGCATTCATCATCGAAAGTATAGAGTACCTTGACTATAAAATCCCCTAGTAGTAAGCACTATAATCAAGTTGAAGCTCTATAGCAATGTACCTACGTCTCATTGGTCTAACCATCACCTCATTTTCACTGGAATCGTTGCTGTTTGTTGCCGGAGGAGCTTGAGATGGTTGATTTTGTAATTGAGGATTCCCCCCCATTGGTACCCCTGCCGGAGACGACATGATGAACTTTCCTCAGCTTCAATACCTGGCTCCCAAGGTATTGAGTTGTGGTATGAAAGTTGATCAAGATTGTTGAAGATGTTATAAAGACATCCATTAAAGGTTGTAATGAAACGTGAGGAATTTTGGTGGCTAAGTAAAAGTCGCGTCCAAACGTGTACCACTACCGCTATTCACGCGTTGAGAGTTTTGTGAAGTTGGCGCTAAAAAGAAAACCAGCAGGAATTGATATCTAGAAACTTGTGGAGGTTAGGTATTTATTAGTAGCAGATATAGAGTATTTTAAGTCAAATAAATATCATATACCTAGGTAGGTACTATTAGGTAGTATGCATTTGGATATTTCGAAGTTGAAGATTGAATAATATCATAATGAATAATCGGCCTTATGCTATCACGCACGAGGCTATTAGATAATGAATAACTAAGGCAATAAGGCAACCAATAATCTCAAAAAAATAATTGCGTCAATAATAAAAACAACTCGCTTATCTAACGTCGAAAAGATGTCTTAGAAAAGGCAGCACCATCAGCTAGAAATAATAGAACAATGATAAATCTTTTCATCTTCAAATCAATCGAGGGATATCTTTATCTTTATATATTCTTTTTTCGGCTAGGAAGGAATCTTTTGATATCCCGCTTAAATCGATTATATAATCAATGACTCAGCCCCTATCCGATCCGATAGGCTTCCATTCACATGATGATTTCTTCGACATTTTGACATTTTGACATTTTGACATTTTGATTTTTTGATTTTTTTTTGATTTTCATGCGATCGCTGATGGTTCATATGTATCAACATCACAAAATATTTTTCTGTTAGGCGACGCCTCGTATCCCTTCCATTATTCCATGAATACCCATATCGTACATTTAAAAACATGTACACGGCGGCCACGGCTTGATAAAAGCTCTCAAAAATCCGATTTGCGTGAAATATATTTAATGATTATATTTTCAGACGATTAGGGACTTGAGACTTCTTGCTCCCACTCAAGATGTCCTTGCTCATTCTTCGTTGTTTTCCTCCTAATGATCTCTGTCACCACTTCCTTCACACCCTGTTTTCCTTCCGTCGCCTGTAAGAAGTGATTTACAACTTGAAACATCGACTTTCCGCCTTCTCTCACAACCTTCTCAACCGCATTTTCTCTTGGAACCCCGAATGTAAATGGATATTCATGGTAATCGCGGTCGCTTAGTAACTTAATCCGTTGAGATCCTTCAACTTTAAAGAATGGATCTGCAATTCTCTCTTTTGGGTCGATGTCTTCCAAGGTTTTTGGTTGCCATTGGGGAGGAGAGGGTTTCTCCCCGTCTTTTTTGCCTCGAACAAGCAGTGACTGTACACCTTCAGTGAAATCTGAATGACGCATAAACTTAGCGGCAATTTGGTATTCTCGTTGAAAGGTCTCGGTAATCGACCAATCTTTGCCGATGCGCATTTGACGCAGCGCCACATGAACACTCGTGGGTGATCGCTGGTGCAAAGTAGTAATAGTCTTTTCGAGCCATTCCTTGATTTGTATTTCGACGTCCTCCAGACTGAGATACTGTTCCGTCAGAGTGGCTTCTTTTTCTTTTAGGGAAGCAAGCTCAGCCTTCAGCCTGCCAATAATTTCGGGAACGCTTGATTTACTGAAGTTACGATCGATAGCCTTTCGTAATTCGCCACTGATAAGCATCGGCTCATCATGAGGCAGCCCTGTACAGTATTCCTCGATAGTGCTGTTGATCAATTCCGCTCTCTGATTTAGATTTTCGAAATCCTTAAATCGTAATTCCGCCAACCGTTTCTCCAACGCCGGTAAAGAAGTCGAATGAATATAATGTGTTGCGATTCCAGAGTAAAAGGCATTGACACCCTTCAGTCGTTCACTAGTTAAAGCGAGGTATGTTCCAACAAAACCAGCCATCCTAGGTAAAAAGAATGAAGCTCCAACATCCGGGAAAAATCCAATTGTAGTTTCTGGCATAGCAAATAACGTCCTTTCAGTGGCTATTCGAAATGGAGCATGTATACTCAATCCAACTCCACCACCCATCGTAACACCGTCCATAAAGGCAATATATGGTTTCTGGTAAGTGGCAATAAGGTGATCCAACTTATATTCGAGGGCAAAATAATCTGTGGATCGGGCTTGTCCTTCTGGACCTTTGGTATTATCCTCAGAAAGCGCTACCACATCTCCGCCGGCACAGAAAGCCTTTGGTCCAGACCCCTTGATGATTATCACATTCGCCATATCTGATTTTGACCATTCCTGCAATCTCGGTACGATTTTTCGTATCATCGATCCATTGAGAGAATGTAACTTTTGGGGTCTGTTGAGCTCGATCGTTCTAACACCATATAAAGTATTGAATAATACATCTTCCTTCTCATCGCCCTCCAATTCCTCTATGACTTCGGCCTGAGCGTATGAAGGGGCATCTAAAGCTGTCGCCATCTATATTACACATTAGCATGCACCCAAACCCAACCAGAAATAATCCCCAACCTGTGCTCTCCCCGCAAACGCAGGATTAATAACCTTAGCTCTCAAAGGCATGGTTGGGAATCTCGAGACACCAGAGCGAACGGCGGCCCCAGCTCTACCGCCCAAATATGTTCCGAACATCAAGAAAGAAGAATCACAATGGGCTTTAAAGGAATGCGGAGAAAAGTAAATATTCTCAGGACCTCGGAAGTAAAGACTCGTCGGTTATTTTTGTCCCCGCGCAAAATCTAGCCAGGCGGATTTAAGGTTTGGCGCTAAGCTATTCTGAGAGCTCGCGACCGTGATGGGAATTTTTGGTGCCTGGAAACTTTGACGTCGTAGGTTTATAGTTGAAGTTATTGATCTACGAAATTATCATCGAAATCATGGCGGATGCAGCAAAGATACAGTAGGGCTTCTACTCTTATATATTTCGTATCTACACATACTGACTTTTTCTTCAGAGAACTTCTCGCCAAGCCTCGCAATGAGCTCACGTACGTTCCTTCACCTCTACCACTCCTAACCCATCTCCCAAACTTACAATACTAACCCTCATCAGCGAGTTCGAGGTCGCCCAAATCGAAGAACATGAATTCACATCCGGGCCTCTCTCTCTCCTTCAAGCCGCTGTCCGCTCCCATGGACAGGTACTGATTTCCTGCCGTAACAATCGCAAACTACTTGCGCGCGTCAAGGCCTTCGATCGTCATTGTAATATGGTTTTGGAGAATGTAAAGGAGATGTGGACTGAGACGCCAAGGTTGAGCGGTGGTGGAAAGGGAAGACCAGTTAATAAGGATAGATTTATCAGTAAGATGTGAGTATCTGTACTTGGAGTGCCACTTCTGAGATTGGGCGGACGGTGAGATCAGCGCCAGTCGGAAAACATAAGAGACGGCATACTACCTTTCAGATTGCCGAAGGTGTATTGAAGAACACAGCTAATATATCTCGATCCAGGTTCTTACGAGGAGATTCCGTCATTCTCGTCCTCCTAAGTTGAACAACCCAAACTCGCATCTCAACGATATATGGATGGATATAAGAGGGGACCAGTAAATCAAGGATCAAATCAAACAAAACCAGACAGGATCTGTGGAGGGAACAAACGCGATAGTATTAAGCGTTATCAAGATCAAAGCGCATACCAAACCAGCTAGCTTATAGCCATGAATTCAATGCACGCATGAGAAAGTTCGTGCCAAATAGGGAACCAATTTTATGGAGAATAGGAATATTAATGAGAAAGAATCTCTCTGAACTTTACATGGGTATATTGCTGGTGACTTGACTTGATATTGTGATATGATACGAATATCACGAGTCAATCATCTTTCAAAGGTTAGTCTGCCGTGTTTCTCTCTTCTACTCATCTTCAAATCCTAGCATTGTGATGAACAGATCATAGCTTTTTAACCCTTAATGGTATACACATACCTTGAAGACCAAAAACAACAACTCTAATTTTTTCCTGAATGCTCTTACCACCTTACAACTATTACAAAATCACCTAGCTTCCGAATCAAGCTGACATTTCAAATACATACAGATCTCAAAATTTCATTACGCTTGTTCATCAAGCGTTACTAATCAAGCAGGAAACCTTACACCACCTCAAACTAACTCATAATCCGAATCTCCCAACCCAGCAAGTCCCAAGAAGAACTCACTCAAACCCCAGGCTCCAGGATCAGGAACCTGTTCGAAACCAGTACCGCCAATATAAACAGTTCTTCCTAAACTAGCCTTCATTCCCTTTGTGCCCTCAGCACCTTTCCTGGATGCTTCAGCTGCTTTCTTTATATCTCCTGTCTTGCTTAAGGTCTCAATGAAGGGATGTAAGGCATCTACAAGAGTTCGGTCTCCAGGCTTGGCTGGTGTGTATCTTGAAAGGGCTTCGGATGCGGATTTCAATGCTTTTGCCCAAACTCCTGGTGTTGCTTGTCCAGCAGAAGTGTTTTCGCGGAGGGCAGCTAAGAGGGAATTGAGAAAGATAGCATACAGAGCTCCAGAGGTTCCGTCCATGGTATTCTCGACTACTTGAACAATGTTTGCTAAATCGACAACGGCGTCACCGGATAATTTCTCTTTCGAGATAGTTGACAGCACGGCTGCAAATTTTATTAGCCCAGAGTAGATTCTTCAGATTAGTGAACTTACATTCAGCTCCTCTCTTTAGACCAATACCGCAATCTCCATCCCCAACTACAGTATCAAATCGAGTAACATCAGGTTCCGCAGCAATTATTCTCTGGAGTCCAGCTGTTAAAGCAGTCTTTGCTGTTTCCGGATCCAGTTTTAAACCACTGGGCTTAATCTCCTCTTCAGTACCAGCAGAGCCGGTTCTAGTTGATGTAGATTTAGCCTCCCATGTTTCCTTTCTGATAGGTGCCGCCCATCCAGTCGCCTCGGTGGATGCATCCAATAATTGCAACATACTAGGTCCACCAATATTCGTGTTGACAACATTGAGTAGTGATATGCTAAATCCGAGACCGTTTAAACTTGTCATATAAGTTCCGGCAAGGATTCTGACTGGCTTAATATTGTAGGACTTTTCGAGCTGGCCGACAACTTCTGCCGTGATTCCACCTAGCTCCAGTACGCTAACACCTCCAAGATTGTTGACTAGAAGCACGACTTCATTCGAGTTTACATTTAAGAATGCTCGGTCCTTATCTTGCGAATCCAACAATTGCGTAAGCATTCTCTTGACAAGTTCGGGTAGATCAACCTTGGCTCTACCGCTACCAGGCTCATTATGAATTCCCATTCCAATCTCAACCTCCTCATAAGCCAGACTCTCTTCGGAGTCTGGATTTGGGGGCGCTCGACCTGGAACATGAACATGGTCAAGAGAAGCTCCCACACTGACAATATTATCAGCTGTTAGTTTTCCAACCTTATAAACATTCTCCAGACTGGCACCAGTCGCTGCCAATGCACCTGTAATCTTATGTACCAGTACTGTGCCCGCAATACCCCTTCTGCCAACTTTTCCAGCCTTCTCACGACCAACTCCAACATCATCTCCAACTACCAGCATCTCCACTTTCAACCCCGCAGCCTTTGCTTTTTCAACTGCCATACCAAAATTCAACACATCTCCTGTATAATTCATAACCGTGATCAAGATTCCCTTCTCGGTATCAACTCTTGACATTACACATCTGCGAATTTGCTCGGCGCTTGGTGATGCAAATATAGTTCCTGCAACAGATGCTGCAAGTAATCCTTCGCCGACAAATGCTCCAAAGCTAGGTTCATGACCGCTGCCACCACCGGATATTATAGATACTTGGGAAGCATGACCGGGTCTTCGGTAGATGATTTTATTCTCTGCATCGAGGGCGACAGAGGGATTGGTGAGAGTTAGGGCATGGAGAGCGGAATTCACTAGGAGGGTGGGATCATTTACGAAATGTTTTGCTGCCATTGTTTAGATTGTAGTCGGAGATTGTTGTTAGGTGAGCTAGGTTTTCTTGGGAAAGGGAAGAAAGTAGCTATAGAGTAGCAATAGAAAAGCTGTAGAGTAGAAATAGGAGACTTTAAATAGAGTGAATATATATATCGGGAAGTAGGAAGAAGGAGTATAAGAAATTGGAGGAAAGTGATAGAAAACAAGGGGCGAATGAACCTAACCAAGACGGATCACATGCGCATATCTTTCCATCATACCACTGCAATATTTGACAGTTGGTCGAGGAGATCAACAACTGGAAGCGGGGCAGATATATAAATGCGGGGTGGCTAAGAATTCAAGGGTCCGTGACAGGCACAAAACTTCGCGTGGGGTGTTCAAACCGGCAAAACCGTGGGGGCACCAAAATCTTTTTCCCGAACCACTGAAGAACCGGAATACCACATCCAGCACATCCACCACGGTGATCTGTTGATTGACTCACATCAAAATACAACAAACAAACAAATTATAATGTCACAAATCTCACTCGTAGCCGTCCCAGGCCAACTTTTAGGTTCCAGTAGCGAATATCTTCCAGGTCCAGGTACACATATCCATTCCTCGAATCTTTATGCCTCCATCCTCGGACCCATCAAAACGGTAGCTCCTCCAAAACCCAGCTATCCTCAAAAACGAGCCACGAAGATTACACCGGCGGCCCCCGTACCTCTATCTACCATCTCAATCGAAAGAGCTACTGTCACGGGCGACAAAGCGGAGATTTTACCAGAGGTTAATAGCACGGTTTTATGCCGCGTTACGAGAATTACGCCGCGACAGGCTACGGTTGCGATATTGGTTGTGGGGGAGACGGTGTTGGAGGGAGAGTGGCAGGGTTTGATTCGAGTGCAAGATGTGAGGGCGACGGAGAAGGATAAGGTTAAGATTTTTGAGAGTTTTAGGCCGGGGGATATTGTTAGGGCTGTGGTGGTAAGTTTTCTTCTTCTTGCGTTTGCATGTATAAGCAAGGATGATGGACGATGCTAATGTTATAATAATGACAGATTTCATTGGGTGATCAACAGAGTTATTTCCTTAGTACGGCGAAGAATGAGTTGGGGGTGATTATGGCGACAAGTGAGGTGGGTAATGCCATGTATCCGGTTAGTTGGAAGGAATATAAGGATCCGGAGACAGGAGCAAGTGAAAGTAGAAAGGTTGCGAAACCATTTTAGATTATGAATGGGCGACTGGGTCATTCTATACTTGTTATAGAGAAAAGCATAGCGTATGGCGTCGAGGCGTTTAAGGATATAAGGATATACCAATTCACATAAAGTTTATGATCTGGTATTTGTAATTCGCTGTCTGTTGTTTGTTTTTGAGGGGGAAAGGAGTCGCATATCGGTCTATCAGTCAAACAAATGAGATGGGAAGAGAGGGGACATGTTAGTAGATGGATTCCCTCTATTTTCTTCGTTTCCGTGGTATAGTGTATCTCCAAGTGGCATTCATCATGCGATGGTTTGTGTTTCTAGATGCCTTTCATGTAAAATTTCCTTAAGTCGCTCGCACCATGTAATCCTCAAAGCATCATAACTACGTCGATTCCAAGAGGAATCGTGAATGACAGAATCTGAAGTATTATTTGATTTCCTATCCGAGGTTACATTATCTTTATTTCTCATGCAATATTAGCATATATGTACTTGTTCCGCTCAGCCAGTACTACCATACCAAATAGTTGAGCAGATTCCATTGCGCAAAATACCTCCAACCAAACATGTCGATGAGGCTCAGAATACCATTCATACATCGTGCTCTAGAAATCTGTAGAATAGACACACAAACTTAAGGCCCCATTGCCTCCGTTCATCTTCTATACCCGCGATTAAGTATCTTATTTTCTGCTCGCTCGCGCGTCCATTCCATTCTACCTCCAATTTATCGATTCCGTTTCACCTCCCTCTCCCTTATTTCCCAAAGATGAAAGATAGATCAACAAAAGGATACTGGTGATAAAATGTCATTCGCCATGCTTCGGATATCATAATGTTTTGGGGAACCACAACAATATCTTGAGCTATATAGCCGATCATGATATTGTGGTAATCGAGGAACACATGGATACATCAATCTATCATGAGTAAAGAATCACCTTCCTAGTATATACCAATCTATCATGAGTAAAGAATCACCTAACTAGTATACATAACATTGATCCAGAGAAAATAACGCACATATAAGATGGAAAGCTCCTTATACCTATCTACCTACCTATCTACCTACCAACATACACACTTCATTTGAAACTTGTCAGATGATTACGAATACGAAGAAGACTAGAAAGAAAAGGTGACTTCCATTTTGAAATGAATGAAGACACGAACGAACCCAAAACCTATCAATACTTGAGAAACCCTCAACTCTCACCCAATCACAATCCCATCTTCAACATCTCCAACTCTCATCCGAAAACATATCAATCGCACCCCACAAAAATCCACATTGCCTCCCCTCCTTTCCTCCTCACCTCCAAAATCCTCCAAAAATTCAACCACATCGTAGAACGGCGCATGAAAGAGGGCCTTGAATACAAACCAGACGAACTGAGTTTGAGCCAACAAAGTCTCTTCGAGTTCGATCCAGAACGCGCGGCACTGGACCACCGTTGAGGGTTAGAGAGCGTGTTTGGGTATCATTACGCGAGGAGAGATGAGGATTGGTGAAGGTGAAAGTGAGAATACGGCTGAGTAGGTATTCCTAGGTAGTACATACGATGCAAAGTTTGGATTCGTATCCATTTATTCTTTGAGGATAGGAGTTTACATTGCGTGAAAATCCGAAATGAAATCGAGAATACGCCCTACTTCAAAGGAAATGTCTTGCGACAAGCCCTCGCGTCTACTATGGAAATAAGATAATTTTGAGATGTGTAGCCAAAGACTATGGTATGAGATTAGGATTGAAGCATGAGAAATGCGCGAGAACGACGCGAGATGAGATAGACTAATATCAAACGATCGTACTCGCACTGCAAATGAAGCTTTCGCTTGAAGGTTGCAATATGTTTGCAATCGCCGACTACCTCTAGTCTACTGTGACACCGATTCTTTCATATCTTGACATTCATGATATAAACATACAATACTTGACTTCATAAATATTGTATTCATCTTATACAACCTCCATACCTTCTGATAGAATAATAGATATGCGACCTATTCTTCATTTCCTCATTCTGCTGCATCTTCACCCGTTTGATGACAGTATCATCAGGTCTGATCCACTTATTCCCATCCACCTAGAAAGATGGTTCTGAATATACAACCTTGGAATGTTTCAAGCTTCCTACCAAGATCAGGCACCCGTATCTCTAGTTTCAAGCATTTCAATGTGAATGCGCTCATAAAGATCCATAGATAAATATATCCCCGATTAAGAAACAACACCATATTCGCCATTGTTCATTCTGTTCTTATCCATAACGCCTATACCCAAACATCTTCCCCAAATTCTATCCGAACAATTTTATGATCTCAAAGCCCTCAATCTCTCTCCCAATCCGTCCTCCTCTACTTCAGTTGGATTTGATTTGACTGGAGCTGCTGCCTCTGGACTCTTCATCTCCTGTTTTAATTCAACTCCAGCCTCGTCCGCAACTTGGTTCATCAACCTATCGACATCTTCTTGGGGAGTGGCTACTGCTGTCGCGGATGTGGTTGCGTTTTCATAGTATCCGGTTGCTACGTCTAAGTCTTCGAATTGTGTTTCAAATCGGTCCATTACTGCTGAGATCTATAGATTTGGATTCCGTTAGCATAAACTTTGATGCAGTGTATTGGAGTGGTACAAAATGTAGACAGGGGCAACGAACCTTCTCCAAATCCATAGCTTTCATAGCTTGATCCATTCCTCTGACTACATTTGTCATACTGCCAGTAACTTGTCTCATGGTAACTGCTGTCTGGACTCTACTAGCCACAGCATCGATTCTACTCGCTAATCTCAGTAGGTTTAATTTCTCGTTTTGTTTGCGAATGGCATTTTCGGCGTTGATTTTCGCGATATCAGGGTGACCTTGTTGGATTGCCTGGAGAGTGATGTTAGTGAGTTGTGGCTTGTGCGGAGGTGAAACGAAGTGAGAAATATACCTTCTTAAGTTTATCTTTCTCTGCCTTTTCTGCTTGTCCGGCTTTGTTGGCTTGTCGGTTGATTTGTTTCGCGGTGAACTGTATGGCGAGTTAATTTGAGGATATATAAATGCGCAGACCAGTCCATAGAGTTGATGATGATGTGCGATGTTGGGAGAAAGATAAGGAGAATGACGTACCTTCAGGTTGAAGAGCGCTTTCTCGAGTCCCGACATGGTGATTTTGAAGAGTGAAGAGTTGGATATGATATTAAGAGGTGGGAAGTTGTGTTCGTAATCTTAATAGCTATTGCGATGAGAATAAGTAGGATTTTGGAGGTTTCATAGTTGAATCTAACCTTGTGAATTCGGATCTTTAGGTGTTGTGACGATGGCGGGGCGCTAGGCTTACTATGTATTAGGTAAGCTTAAGTTGCTTAGTCATCTAACTTTATTTATTATGATTCCGACCCCTCCAATTCTCGAACCACAAAGCTTCAATGAACTTTGTTGTGAATAAATCATAAATCTCAAGAGAATCATCTGTTGTAATCAAAATATATTAATTTATATCTGCCAAAATGCCTCCAAAGCCACGACTTAACGTTCAAAACTTTCCACGTCCTCCTCTGCTTGAGAAAACACCTCGTCATCTCATAGTGAAATATCGAGGTCAAACCATCGCAGAAACAAAGGACGCATATTGGGTTTTGGAAACATATCATTCACCCAGTTAATTCCCCTTTTCATTTTCACCCCTTGAATGTTTTCCTCATCTTCCAACACATGACCTAATACGATCGCAGCATATTACCTTCCCGTCACATCTCTCTCCCCAAACTTCCCCCTAACTCCGAGTCCTACCGCCAAAGCCACCTTCTGTGAATACAAAGGCTGGGCTACATATTACTCAATCTCTTTACCTGCACCTTTCTCCCCATCTCCCTCCTCTTCTTGTCCCTTTTCCGATCAGCTCACTTCACCTGAGCCCCAGAAGCTTGAAATTGCCAATAGAATATGGTCCTATGAATCTCCTACCTCTCGGTATGAGGCTTTGAAAGGCTATATAAGTTTCTATGTTGGGCCATGGGATTGTTTTGTGGATGGAGAGAAAGTTATACCGCAACCTGGGGATTTTTATGGTGGATGGACGACTAGTGAACTTGATGGGATTATTAAAGGGAGTGCGGAGACAAGATGGATGTGAGGTATGGATGTGGAAGGATAGTGTAGGATAGGATTGATAGTTATGTTGTGGATTTATACGTGGGCAAATATTTGACCTGTTGTATTAAGTGGACTTTTCAAGAAATAGAATGATGCTCCCAGTAGTGAGCAGCATGCCCATTACTAACGGAAGAAAAATTATGAATCTGGCACTTTTTTGAAATGATGGTTATCTTTGAAGTTTCCCCTGATTTTCATGTCCTTGGAATAATGCGATTGAATACATTATCTCTGGTCTACCAGTAAATGATGGCCTCGTCTAAATTAAATTTCTCGAAAGTGCAAGAGGCATGGGAATCTGACTGAAGGCGAGGTAGGCGGATAGTTCGCATATTGGGAATTGGTGAGAATTCTGTATTCTGATGGTAGCTTCAGTACTCCTGGTGAGCCTTCCCCCTCCCCCCTCAATATTCTCCCGGTCAGCATACTATTCAAATAACCCCCAGAGAGCCAGTTCTCCCGGTGAGCTTTCTTTTTCTTATGGCATGAACTTGAAGCTCAAACAGCATATGAACATATTCAAGATATTTTCAAACCCCTTTTCCGTTAACCATTTGATATAATAGTGATATCAAATTCGGAAAAACAAGTTCGAAAGTTGAAATGTAATTGCTTTGCAGGTTTTTCTGATTACTCAACGGCTAATAGCACATATATCTTCTTCTGAATTAACACCTATTCTAAGAATTTCGAATTCTCAAGTGCTTTCATGTCATTAAAGGTCTAATCAGCTTCCAGCAACTCACAAGGGAAATTTATGGAGTCAAGTCATCCTTTACCAAGTCACATCATAAAGTTAAACAGGCGCAACATACCAGACCCAAAGATTATTGAATGAAACTCTTTTAAAATTCTCTCAAAAGACAAGTCTATAATTACAGTGCTCTTTACACTTGTTCCTGCCAATACTCATCCATTACTCAAGATCAAATAACCAGATCCCAGAACCAATTTTCCCAACCCTCATGTGCATTGTGTCCATGCCAGACTGGCGTAACGTCCATGAAGATGGAACAAAGCTGATTATTGTTTTCCCTCCCAACAGAAAATCAGGTAATTATAGACTAAATGAAACTGGTATCGAAATGAACGCCTCCCGGACTTGATGCTATGCATATGATTTACAGATCAATGAATGAGAAAGTAGATGAGGAAGTAGATGGAAACGAATCAAACGCTTAAAGAGCGAAGATTGCGACGAGGGCAGCGGCAAAAATACCGCCAAATCCACTGCTAGTCTTGATTGCGCTTCCGGTGAATGTAATGGTTGAGGAGGTGGTGGCGGCAGGTGGAACGTTGGTTGCTCCCGCTGCCCCGGACTTGAAAGTGCTGGATGGAATTGAAGTAGTGTATCCAGCGGCTTGAGAAGCAGGAGTTGTACCTGGGATAAGAGCAACGCTAGCACTTGATGATCCCACAGCTGGGGCTGTGGAGAAGACAACTTGTGGGACAGTGATAGCGGTGGAAATGACGGTTGTGGTAGATGATGATGATATGGTGGATCCGGAGAGGGAACCGGTTGATTCAGTACATGGGACGGTCAAGGTGGTTTGGAGAGTAATGGTCGTTACTGGGGTAGTAGCGACGCCTTGAACAGATGTAGAATCGGCGCTGGAAGCAGCTGGAACGTATATAGTTGAAGCAGCAGTCACGATAGCTGGATTGGTAGAGACGTGATTGGCACAGATACCTTGGAAGTATTTCTGAGCAGCATCAATATCAGATGCGGAAGCACCATAGGCGGACAAACATCCAAAGACGTTAGAAACGAATGATTGATCTGGGCAATAGCAGTCTGCATCAGTGTTGGTCTCGCAACCGACCAAGTACATCCAGGTGTTCAAGCATTGAGGCAAAACATCTGGGCATGAAGCGGTTTCAGTTGGAGTGGTTCCACTAGAGGTCGTAGTGATACCTTGAACTGAGCTGACTGGGGCAGTGACGGTAATTACGCTTGAGGAAACAATAGTGGATGAAGAGAAGACAGTTGAGATGGTTGAAGTGGTCTCAAGGCTTGTTAATCCTCCACTTGTATGAGTCAAAGTGACTGGGCAGATAGTGGTCGATTCCTGAATAAGGACAGTGGTAATGGCAGTAGTTTGAACGCTAGTGGCACTTGGAACTGGGACAGTTCCAACTGATGTACCAATGATTGAAGTCTTGGAGGATGGTGCTGATCCTGAAGAAGATGGGGCTGATCCTGAAGATGGGACTGATCCTGAAGATGAG
The DNA here is from genome assembly GCA_002162495.1 of Myriosclerotinia curreyana. NCBI lineage: Eukaryota > Fungi > Ascomycota > Leotiomycetes > Helotiales > Sclerotiniaceae > Myriosclerotinia > Myriosclerotinia curreyana. The sequence goes on from NGKJ01000007.1 coordinate 267,281, forward strand.
GCTGATCCTGAAGTGGATGGGGCTGATCCTGAAGGCGATGGGGCAGATTCTGAAGAGGATGGGGCAGACCCGGAAGAGACTGGGCAAGCTGTTTGACCAGATAGAAGGGCGCCAGAAGAAACACATGGTACAGAAGCTGTAGCGGAGCCAGATGAGCCTGGAGCAGTTACAGATGTACCGATGATGGAAGCCTGGGAGGATGGTGCAGATCCAGAGGAAGATGGAGCAGACCCGGAAGAAACTGGGACAGAACCGGCTGGGGATGAAGCAATTGATGTACCGATGATAGAAGTGGCAGCAGATGAGCCGGGAACTTCAGTAGCGGTGACTGGACAGATGGTGGTGGAAATTGGGATACTATAAAAATCTCATTAGATAAATTTCAGAAAATGTCAAAATTTTTGAACTTACGTCACAGTAGTCAAAGCAGTTGATCTAGCCGGGCAGTCGGTGACAGTAGCAGCACAAGAAATGATGGTAGAAACAGAGGTAGCGTAGATGGTAGAGGTGGTCAATTGGACAACAGATGAAGATCCAGTGACTGATGTACCAATGATGGAGGAGGCAGAGCTTTCTGGTACAGAACCGGATGGGGAAGAGTAAATGGATGTACCAATAATGGAAGTTGCAGCACTTGAGCTTGGCTTGACTGAAGTTCCAATGATCGAAGAAGATTTAGATGATCCAGTTCCGACAAGGGTGTATGAAGTACCTGTGGCGGAAGGAGTGCTCTCAACTGAGGTGATCTTGCTTGAAGAATTTATCAAAGTAGTCTTGGAAGAGGCGCTGGAAGTGGTCTCTACGGAAGTAGTCTTGACACTAGGTGTGGTATATGGATGTTGAGTAGTGGATGCGCTACTACAGTCGAATCCAATGGAGCTAATACCAACACTGCAAGAAGCCTTTCCCTGAGCGGCAGTGTGGGTTTGACTTGCAGAAGAGTAGACAACGGTCACGTTCTTGGCACCACCACATTGAGAGTTGGGGATAAGGGAACCACCGCTTGAGCATGAAGACTTCTGTTTGCAAGTAGATCCATCGCCCATACCATAGTGAAATTCCAAATCACAGTCGAACTCGGTGGTGACGTGAACGGTGGAGATAGAGAAAGCGGAGATCCCACCCGCGCCCGTGCTTGATGATCCCGATTTTGAGGATCCACCACATGAGAATTGAGGGGATGAGCCGTGGTCTGAAGAAGCTACACCGGAGATACATTTTCCTGATGTTCTTTTTGGGAACTTGGGGTTATCACGCTTGCCGAAAGAGTTTGAGCATGTGAATCCGGAGAAAGAGAAGTCGTTGTAACTGCTGAAAGGTCCAGATGAAAGATCGCCAAAATTCCATCCACCTTTTTGAGTTGAAGAGCACTCATTATTGGTGTTTGAAGGGCAAGAAAAGCTAGGCTGGTTTAGCCAACCGGTGGCAGCAACAAGCTGAAAGCTGGTGGCTAAGGCCGCAAGGACGGAGAGGGTTTGGGCCTTCATTATTATATAATAGTTTGATCAACGAGTGTTTGTATGAAACGAAAAATAAAAGAAAGAACGAATGATGTTTTGATGCCGAAGAGAAACAGATGTAGAGTAAAGAAGTGAATGACTTTGACTCTCACAGGACGATATGGTTATAAGAGAAAGATCAAATGAAGAGATTGCAATGAATGGAGTAGAAACCTATCAATGAAGATTCTCAGGATCTGTTATATCTTAAGAAACGGTTGGGCCATGACCTCTCCCGCACAGCCTCGATCTTTTCTTTGGGTCTTCGGAGTTGAACTACTTGGAAACCAGATGAGAACCTTGTCCCACAATCATCAAGGATTCTATAGACGAGGGAAATCCTTTGAAGAAGCTGTACTAAGCAAGGCCATGTCCTTCCAGACCCATGCATGCGCGCGCCTTTTCGTCCCTTTCTTTTGGTGTGGAGTGAGTCAGCTTCAAAACACGCTGTTGGTTAAGATGTGCCAAGAAGGTCCCTTTGAAGAAGGCCATGCTTGTTAATTCGAGGGGTGCAGGTGCTGAAAGAAACAGGTGAAACCTGAACATGCGAACTACTGCAAGTATACCGTCCTAGTCAGGGGTAACTTTTAAATCTCGTATGAATCGTGATGATGCACAGAATCCGTAAGGTCAATGCTGATTGCTTACATTCAGTGAGATGTTATCCCCTTTGTAAAAGTTCGGCCATAACAAACATGTATTCTCGGGATATAGGGATCGAAGTATAGATTATCCCACTTTGGGTCAATTTAGAGGTAATACTTTCAATTTGCTCAAATTGAAAATGCTGTGTGCCTCAAGCCGCAGCGCACGTTTCCATAGCCGTAACACACATTGCAGAACACTGCAGGATTGTAACACTCCAAAAACTATGTGCCTGAATACCATGCTAACGCACAGTCGAGCGGCAAAGGAATGATTGGATACTATACATCGAAGTTATGCAAATTATCTTTACGCTTCTTCGGGGTTTTTACGTTTATGGAGGGCATCCAAAGGCAGTCCTTCATTGATATGATTCGAGAGGAGTAGATAGCATCAGATATGAGGTAGCATTGAATTTGGCTTAGATTAATCAGATGTACCCACAAATAGATGCTTACAGCGCTTGCTAATCTCAGATGACATGATCACTGGAATCTGAATAAATCGCATATATGATCAGATCAAATCAAGGTTAACGTTGTAGGCGACATTTTAGGGATCGATAAACTTTTGAAAGGGGAAAGTCAATTAAACGGGGTCCATAGGGGAGGGGGGGGGTCAGATGTTTCATGAAATTTCTGCACAGCCCCAAAAATCATAAAAACTTAGAGTTGTGGACATTATCTAGACATTATAACCAATCCAAAGCTTTAAAGCTTTGAAGCCTTGAACCTCAAATATTCTATGAACATTCTGAAACGACTAGCACTACTCACTACCCCGTATTGATGGACATAAATGATGTTTACCTAATCGATCAGGATCCGAGAAAGGATTCCCATCATTTCGATTGAATACCATTCCTACACATTAAGATTTGCTTTAATACTATGCAAAGCGGCTCAAGTTCCACTGAATGACATATGTAACACAAGTGTAAAATTTATATGATTCCTGTCTGTAAGCGATAAAACGCCGTCATTTATTGTTAGATACTCATTGAGACTTATGCAACGTTGATATTATCCTTCATCGTTTAACGTATAGGTTAAGGTTAGTTCGTTACTAACAGCTATTAATATACTGTATTATTATAAGGTTAAACCTGCAGGGTAGGACAAGGCGAGACCATATATATATCCGTACAACTCCGTGCCACAGACTAGAAAGTCACGGCAGACGTTAAAATAATTATTGAAGGGTGGATACAGGACCACCCAACTATGTTTTTGAGCTTATTCTTAAAAACTGGACCACTAAGTCGAGATATATCTCCGAATGAATTTTCCTTTTAAATATTGAGAAAATGTTATTGCGGCAGATCATTGACGGCCGAACCGAATAAGGAAATGCAACCACAGTGAGGAATCACTAATGCAGGAACATCTCAGGAGCACAAACCCGGATCTTTCGATTTCTACAAAGTAAGATTCTTTTTAGTAAGTCCTGGCGAGACTCCTATCCTTAATCATCCTGAACACCGAAAGAGTAAAATTCATTTCTCATATACCCGTATTTGAACAAAACCATCTGAATCAAGATATCACTCAGAACGAGCGTGACATCTAACCCCCTTTCACAATATCTTCACGGGTTCAACTGTTCTAGCAACTAAAGACAAATAACACCACATGAAACGTCGGTCGGCGGGAATGGCTTGGCTAAGAAAAGACCGATAGGCTGTGGATAGAAAGTCTTTTGGATGAAACAAACTTAGAGGATGCTATCACAACGGAGAATTGTTCAGTACTCCGTACGATGATTGTGTGTGTCACAGCATATGCTGTGGAATGAATGGCTGCTTATGGGCGGCATGTGAAATGTCACGAAGGGTCTGAGCGATATATTTTCCAACCCTCTATCATTTTATTGGCCCCTCTTACCGAGATATCAACGGTATCGAATATTACTGAGCTTTTCCGCGGCCGTTCTGGAGACTTATTCCAATGATCAACTCGAAATGATCTACGGTAAATTTTCGAAGATGTTTCAAAAGAGAAAGGTAGACGATACGCGAGCGGGTCTCTCGATGGTCCTGGGAGGTCAATGCAAATGAAGTTTAGTTGCCTAGACTCGCCAGACATGTGTTTGTACTACCTATCCGAAGTATCGGACGACAGCCAAGACATAAAAAACATGGTCAATGGAGATAGCTTCATCCAGTACAAGACCGTGCACTGGAGACTGATAGCAAGTCGCTTGGATGAGCTATTTTTGACTTTGATTTCTTTGTTAGAAACGGGATGACCCTTGCTATGAGCTTGAGGATACCGCAGGACAACACTCTACCACAACTGCATTTCATCTGAGGGCTTTGGTAATAGATGTTCATATTCATGCTCAAATGTTATGCCGATAGTTGGCTAAGGCTGTGCAGCTTGAAACCATGACGAACATAAAGCAATGATAAAATATTTTCTGCTGAATGAGAAAATTGCATTGAAGTAATGATGTGGTATTGTGACAGGGAACTTCATGCTATAAAAACGATAATAAGGTATAACTCAACTCGTTATCCATGACCCCTTAATAGATCTGCGAACTATTGCCGCTCTGGCCAAAGGTGTTTCGACTTTTTTGGTTTTGACAGTAACACCGACGATGGTAAGAGAATCACTGTTCAGTAACCTTCGGAAGAGTCCAGATTCGTAAGCTTCTCCATATCGCGAAAAGACTTCTTGGGATATGGTCCAATACCAATGACTTTGACGGATTTTAAGTTCCAAGCGAAATCAATGTGCCAACTGCGTTGATGAATTCAAGATTCCACGGTATTTAATATGCCACCTGGGTTCTCCATTAGACTGCACTTCCAACTATCGAAATTCATGAGCGTGCGAGAACTTCAAGCGAACGGACCTCATGTTGGACTATTACCGGATCTAGGGGGACGAATATTGAAAAGATGAAGAGTGGATGTTTGGCACTTCGTAGGTCTGCAAGTGTGCATGTTAGGAGATCCGCTCTGTTGATGGATATGATGGGATAGGAGACTGAGCATCACCTTTCTGTCATCCGATAATAAGCGCAAAATATTCCAAAATTTACCTACAGTACCCACTTAGGTAGCTAAAATAGATTGATTATAAGAGAACTGTTAAGTGGAGCTTTCCTCTAGAAGCGGGCACGTTGCTTAGCCATGCTGAGCGAGGATTACATTTTCATCCTTGGATTCCTAGCTAGGACTTCTCTGTTGAATGGCCACCGCCATCTGTGAATATATTCACTCGAAAAATTTCGCTTTCCAATTCTTTCATTCCCGTCTTTCTTCTCTGCGCATCTTCTGCTTCTCACTTTACTAACTCTTCTCTTCCTTGTATCGGAGTCTCGATATAGATTCCGTGACGGCACAAGGTTTATTATGATAGTCTCATCTAATTCGATGTGTTGCGCTTCCCTTCAGCATTATAAAAAAGGTACCAAAAGGTTACCAGTAACAGGAAATGAAGGCTCTGGCTTTTCGGGATGAAATAGCCAATTCATGGAGATCCAAGACATATATGAGGACTTGCATTCCCTAGTAGAAGTGTTCTAATTCACTGCTGACTTTTGCCGCAACTTAAAAATGAAAGTGATGCGTTTATATCGATTCAATTTTGAGACTTCCGATTGAATTGTTTGATATGGGCGAGTAATTATGTCAAGATACACTGACTAGTACATCCATTTCGATTCAGGTTCTGAGTCTTTACTTCACTGTATACAAGTTCTCAGAACAGATTCAGCTTCAAGTTCATTTAATCGGAAATGGTGTGTTATTCCATTCAGTGTATTTTAGGACATGCTGTTACTTGCTCCCGATGAGCTCACCGTGATCTTCTCACTTGCCTACCTTGTCAAGTGCCCATAGATATATAATAAACTGGGTATCTACTTTCGAGAAGAAGTAAGCTTTTAGGTTAACCTCCCAAGAGATTATTTTACAAATTAATTATATCCACATGTTCCTTTTTCCCGTCACTTGTTTCGTGCTTGAGTTCTTCATCAACTTATAAGAGAAGGGGCGACGACAGATTAAACGAGTAGGCATAATCACTCCCCCCTATTTTGTTGTTGCAATGCCAATGACCAATGCGTACATTTTAATGATCTCTCAATTACATCTATTCACACACTTCATACACAAAATAGGGTCTCGTTCTTGATGCTAATCGAGTTGTCGCTTGCACGAAGGAGTTTTTTAGTATAATTTATCTATATGCTTGAATTTTGAATTTAACCCCGAAGCTAATATAGGCGGCATCTATCGTTGATTTTGCCTCAGAATTTATTAAATTTGATTTATTATAACGTCTTTCCTTGTTTAGAGTCAACCTTCAAAGGCTTTACACTGTTCCTTCATCATTCTTCTCACTTCTAGTCTACACGATCTACGATTTCTGAACACAAGAAACGGTATCCCATACCATACTCAGTCTAGTTGGTAACCTTTATCCAAAATAAAAAGACTCTTCTATAATTCAGATAGGACATGAATGTGATTGTGGATCATTGTGTTGAGGGCAAGTTGGAGATTTGGATTAGAGAGTTGTATACTTTTACAGGGACTCAACCCGAGAAATTATATTATTGCCGAATCCAAGTTTACATATTGAAGATTGCCATAATTTAAAGACATCATGCTTTATAAGTTACTGATGTTCTCAATCTTGGTTTCCCGAAAACATTTGCTCAGATATTCATTGTCCCTACAACGTGGCAATCATAACATGCTGCGAAGATTAACTGTAATGATAATTTTAGGTTATATGATTATATATTTATAAAGCTACCTCCATGATATTTTGGAGTCATTGACATTGAAGGTGCCTTTAGCAGAGGCAAACTGTACATGGGGATTATCATCAAGTGTACAGATCATATTTCGACCAAAGAATTCAGATAAATCTTGCATGTGCAAAATCATGCTGATCATTGGAAATTCTAGTTTGAAGGCTTGAGGATTGAATCTCTCAATTCTCGTATCTGCTTCCAACATTGTAAGTTCTGGTTTGGTAAGATCTTAGATTGGAGATATGGGTATGGTTAATATTTGTCGTTATGGATCAAACAATGAGAATGCAGAATTTTGAAGCAATCGATGAAGATCGAAGGTCGAATTACTACTTAGCAAGCATTCTTTCCATCCGCGAAACAAAAGGTGAGCAATCTGTAGTCGCGATTTAATTATTCTGGATTGGAAATTGATTCTCCGTACTATTTGAGATTTTTGATTCCTGTCCCTGTCTCAACTTTAGTCTCAGTTGAGAAAAAATACTAAAATTGTCAAATTTTGTCACTTTCTTTACTGGGGAGAGGCGTCACCTGTGCACTCACCCATCGCACTTTCCTCGTACCTTCCCCTTTTCTTCTCGCTTCGCTTAATCACTACCCCCCCACCCACTTCCTCATTTCTCATTCTTCAAATTTCTTGTAAATGTTTTTCCCTTAAACTTTCACCTCTGATCAGCACTGTTTACAATCACAACCACATTCGTTTTTCTCAATTATATATCTCATCTTCCCTCGTACCCACAACTCTGTCCCAAAATATTAAGAAACAATGTCATTTCCTCGGCAGCTCGTGACAAAGTCCCTTCGTTCATTAATGACCGTATTCCTCTTTCCCCAAATATTACGTGGGAGAAAATCATCACTGATACTATTTTATTCTACACTGATTGGCATTGGGTATAATAAGATAATGGATGTGTAGCCTATAGGAGTACATAAGATGCTGTATATTTTTTTTCAGGCGACGTGAGTGGATTGTACACGATGTGGGGGGCTCATTGAGTTTGTGCCGGTTGAGTTGAGAGATTGAAATTAACTCAAAGCCTCAATTGTTGAATAACAGTATCGATAATCAAATAAGCCCAGAACTTCAACATATAGTCTACCAGTATCGAAACAACATCCTATTACCAACAAAAGTCGTCCATGTACGAATGAAGGGCCCAAAAAGTTTGGACTACCTTCCTCTAACCATAAATAGATGGATAGAAACACCCAAACATGAAAATAAACACAAGATGGGACTTTTGAAGTCCCCTCTGACATTGGGAAAAATACAGAGACGAAGCCGCTAGATTCTTAGGCATTCTGATCATTAAATCCCAGATATATAACCAACACATTCCAATATCTACGGACTTGCACAAGAACGACCTTCTAATCATTTGGGATCCATCCTCCTCTTTTATATGTAAGGAAGTGAGTTGGTAGCCAATGATTACAACTGATCATAAAGTAGTGATTCAAAGAATTGTGAATCACACTCAAGGTTTCAAAAAAACATAATGATAAAATTTGCATGTTCTTTTTCTTTGTGGTAAAAGTGAAGCCGTCAGATACAAGCAGCTTCAGGTCAGTACTAGTAGATTGCATACGCAATATGATGGCTAATGGAGTCCCCGAGTCATTTGATACACCGGATTTCAAAACTCTCCTGCTGCAGTACAGTACAGTACAGTACAGTACAGTACAGTACTATCGAGTGAGTATTCTTCTTGATGATCGCTTTAAGGGCATATGTATAGATAGGCAGGCCTGCCTAGGAAACGAAGAGGATTTTTCTGTCAATCAACGGGCCTGGTATGATTGATCAATGGGCTTGGTATAATGAATAGGGTTGGAGCCATCCATGAACGGTTTTGGATCAATGAAAGGATTGGGAGTAATGAATGAGGCCGATACAACAAAAGAGGTCGGGGTAATGAAGAAAGAAAGAAAGAAAGAAAGAAAGAAAGAAAGAAAGAAAGAAAGAAAGAAAGAAAGAAAGAAAGAAAGAAAGAAAGAAAGAAAGAAAGAAAGAAAGAAAGAAAGAAAGAAAGAAAGAAAGAAAGAAAGAAAGAAATAAGAACGAAACGAGAATAACACGTTTAAAAAGATTAAGAAAACAATCAAGGTCGTACACACACACATATATATATATACAATAAATAAAACATGAAGTATATGTAGAGAACCACTGATATTATTAAGAGTTCTAGCTAGCTAGTTCAACTCTTTCATGGTCAAAAATACTCGATTGGATTAACTTTACGCGATGGAAGTATGTATCTTACATATTTATACCATTATGTCATATTAGATCGCAGCTCATAAACCACTTTTGAGCACTAGAACCATATATTTGTAACATTGTATCATATTATATCATATCAAATCAAATCTCATAAAGCACCTCTAAGCCAAAGCACCCATTGGATCCCAAAGGTTCAAAACCTTTGGCTCCGTCTTCAAAATATCTCTAATCTCCTTACTCACAAATCTAGGTTCTACAACCGCTTGATAAACGAATTGATCCATCCAAGCATCAGTCATAACGAACCATCCATTACTTCCTGCACCCTCACCCCAACTGTTTTGAACTCTCCATCTTACACTCTTTCCCTCCTCATCGAGGTGTACGGCTGTGAGAACCATGGCGTGAGTCATGGCGCTTTCACCAGTCATGAGGCGCTGGGCTTTAGACATGCCGAGTTTGACGTTGAATCCAAGTTCGTAGTCGATGATGTCGAGATCCATGATTCCTTTTTCACTGTTGCAGTATTTCCCAACGTCAGAGCCGAAGAATATGGGAAGACCAGCTTTTAACATGGCAATACAAGCGGTTTTAATGGTGGACATTGGGACGTTGATGTAAGTAATGGGGCGACCACCGACGATATTTCCGAGACGATCGACGGTTAGGAGGGTATTGTATTCATTTCTTGGATCATTAACCAGAGAGAACATATCATGAACGGTGGAGTTGGTGATTCTCATTGATTTTGGAGTATTCAATTCCTTGGCGAACTCGATAGGTGTAACCTTCAATTCTTGAGCTTTCCCATCTTTGTCTAGATATTGCCATGTAAAGGCATCTTCTGAGGAAGGTGGTGGACCAAGAGCGAGAGTAAGGATGAGATGAATTTGGCGAACCATATTCTCCTTCATATTGTTCAAAGTAGATGCAGACTTTGTGGCAGCAGCAGCGCGTAACTTGAGAGCATCTTCTCGAAGTTTGGTTGTGATAATACTATTGATCACCGAGGATTTTTGAGCGTTGAAGCTATCTGGATAGAGAACCTGTGGCACAAGACCATATTTGTGGACGAGGTTGTAAACCCTGTATGCAATATCTGGTTAGAATTTCAATGTCAAAAACTCAAGAGTGAAACATACATATCCCACTGTCCTCCATCATTAACCGGCGCAGCCAGCAATGTCTGCATCAGTCTCCCATCCAAATCCTCACCTGTCGTATCAAGAATTTGTTCCAAGAAATAATTGGACTTCTCCAATTTATCCCAAAAGAATAAGTATGCCTGCGATAACTCAAATTCTTTGAGATTATGTCTCTTCATCAAAGCAACTCGAAAGACATTTGTGGAAGCAAATAACCAGCATCGTCCCGATTGTCGCTGGTTTGTAATTGGTGCTCCTTCAAAGGGAATCTTAACAGAGAAGATTTGTTGGTCTTGGTTGATGGTAGCTCGAGATGTTAAGACGGTTTGAGGGTCTGCGGAGCTTAGGGCACTGAGGGCGAGTCTGCAATATGTTAGTATGATGAAGCCGAAGTGTACGGGGCCGTGAAGAGATTAGAATATAAAGAAGCCATAACATACCGATTCTTAGGATCACTCAGTAACTCCTCTTCCCATTTCTCAACTCTCGCAGCACTTAATGGAGTCCACTGAGCTCTGGATGTTGTTTGACGCGCTGCAGCTTTCTCATCAACATGAATATAATCATCCTCCGCTGTATTCAAGTTCATATTTTGAACCTTCTCGAACAGAATTCGTTGGGCTTCTGCTTGTGAAGTGGAACTTTGAGTTGATTGATTGCTACCCATAGTTTATGATTTGATTTGATTTGATTTGACTTGACTTGACTTGACTTGACTTGACTTGACTTGACTTGACTTGAGAAAGGGTATGTATATTTGAGGTTTTGAATAAAAGATTTCGTTGACGTTGAATGAAAATGAAAAGGATTCCCCCCCAATGTTATCTATTATTATTACCTCCTTATATGATTATTATCTATGAAGCTTATCTTTGTGAATAATGGCGGGGAAAGGGAAAGGGAAAGGTTATTATTATTGTATGATGTCTAGATTAAGAAGGTACTTAACTCGTACTTAACTCTTAACTCACTCATACTTTATACTAATAAATTGACTCAGCCATCAAGGTACTTACTTGTAAGATTACCTACCTTACTAATCACCCACCACCGCTCAAATCCATTCGTCCACCGCCACTCCGAATTTATCCCGCGTTTTTATACTTTTTGGATCTTCTAAGTTCTACCAATAGTGAGTGAGTGACTTTGTACATTCTCGAGCAATGATTTTACAAGACATAACATAACATTCCTAACTTCCACCAAGTCAAACATTGGAATTCAATTAAAAGCAAAGGTAAAATATACAATCATAAAAGACAAGCAGCGTGTTTTCATTCTGGGTCTGATCCTATTTACACAATTACAAAGAGAAAAAGACCTCAGCATCAAGAACCCAAGATACTATCAGAAGAATACCACCAGAGTAGTATCATCATGAACAGTATCGAGAAACCACTTGAAATACTTCGTTAAACCAATAAAAATCTGAATGACCAGATAAAACCCGATCGTCCAAATTCATCCCTCATTAATCAATCTGAATCCATATCTACCGCCATCATACGTTCAAATTTTCCCTCCGAAAATGCACAACGAAATCATGAAAAAAAAATAGGAAAACTCCGCCTTGGAAGGGCTACCGGTAGGACGCCATGGTATGACTGTTACAGGAAGGTTTCTATAGACGGGATCCGTGGACGGTCTTCATGTCAACGGCGATCTCACGACCACCATCTTGAACGACCATGATGCGGATGCTACCACGGCCACCTTCAAAGGCTTCCTTGAGACGGGTCCAGAGGTTGGATTGGTCCAAAACGGGAACGGCTTGCTTGACATCTCCGGTCTCGGTCATGGCAACAACTGATTGAATGTTAGTATGGGGACTATCATGTATTGGATGATGGATAAGACTTACCGGTGTGGTCCTGGAGATCAAGAACACGGTATTGCTTGAAGACTGGTCCCAACATAGTTTGAACGACGACGCTTGGGCTTGGGTTGGCGATGAAAGATGACTCTTCATTCAATTGTCTAGTGAAGAGGTCGACACCCAAGTAACGGTGTTGGCCAGTGGCAGCGGAGGTGGTGATACGGATAACCTGGCAGGGACGGCCTTGGAGCATCAAGAGATCACCCATACGGATGTGGTGGCAAGGGATGGTAACAGTGTTGGGGGGTTGCTTTGGAGCAGCAACGGCTGGGGCGCCGGCTAAATCGAGAGAGTCAATTGGGTCCTGGTAATGTTTGTTCCCGCTTCCATGGTAATATCCTCCACGCAAGGAGTGGTAATTCCCTGATTATGATGCTTAGGGTACATGGTGAGGGGTTAGAGAATAAAAAAAACAAACAACAAGCTTACCTTCATCGTCGTAGTAACCCATTTCGAGTTTTACTGGTTTGAAAGCTGAAGTGGTTGATTTAGGTGCTGGTGGTGAGTACTTGACAAGTTCTCTGTCACGTACTTCTTCGGTGAAGGTAGATCGGGCTGGTGTGCGAGGTTGTTTGACGTGAACTTCCTCGAATTTTTCTTCGTGGAAGGTTGACTTGGGCTTGTGCGAGTGAGTTGATCGAGGTGATGGGACGATAGTAGTCTCGGTTACGCGGGTCTCTTCAATGTATCTTGGTTCAGATACACGGGACTTGGGAGGGTCGACGATAACAGTCTCTTCCTTGTAACTTGGTTGAGTTCGGGAACGGTATTGACGTTCGACGAAATCGATTTGGGTCTCGGTAGGACTCTTTTGAGGAGCAGAGAATTGAGTATCAACTTCGGAGTGTTCGTAACGACGAGGTTGACGATCACGTTCGGATTGGAAGTCTACTTCTGAAGATGGACGACGGTGATGATGATGTTCACGACGAGCAAGTTCGATATCAACTTCAGTATGTTTGTGGTGATGATCACTCTCTCTTTCAAAAGAAGCTTCGAAGTGTCGATGGTGATGTGGGGTGTTAAGGTCGAAGGAAGCAGAGTGGTGTTTGTGTTTGTGTTCGGGTCTAAGAGAGGGTAAGAAAAACAAAAAGGTCAGTTAATGAAGAAAATTAAACGGTGAGCGTTACTGTGTCAACTCTAAAAGAAAAAAAAAAGGATCCCATGTATGTTTGGGGTAAGGGGGGGCTGGGAACTAAACCGAAGATCATTGGACTGTGCGTCGTAATAAAAAAAAAAACAAGAAAGCTGGCTGGCAAATTTGTCTCAGAAGGACCCAATTAATTTGTTAATTGGGTCCTAGAGCTTCCGATATGGCCAGATCTTCCTTTATGTTGTATAACGATCAAGCAGTCCAAAAAAATTGGGAAAAGAGAAGAGAGAATGAAAAAGGGGGTGAAAATGTAGGTGTAAGGGGGAAGGGAAGATTGTGGGTGTGTGAGAGTATTTTCTTGAGTCGGTCGGTCGTCTTGTTATGATGATGATTTGATAGTGGATTTTTTTTTGAGGGGATGGATGTAAGAAATGGAGATGTATAGAAAATATTGATTTACTAACCTGCGCTCTTCACGAATATAAACCTCTTCTTCTTCTTCTTCAAACTTTCGGCTCGGACGGAATTCAGAACGTCGGTCTTCTTCGCGGGTAATACGAAGCTCTTCTTCTAAATACTCCTGTCGTTGAGGAGGGGGAGGAAGGTGATGTTGTTGAGAGTAAGAAGATTGAGCGTCCTCTTCTTGACCTTCCCGTCCGACGCGCTCGTGATGATGTGGTAGAGTGATTTCACCTTCGACGTGAGTCTCGGTGGTTTGGATGGTTTTCACAGCGACGTCGCTTCTATACGACGACGGGAAGATGCTGAAGGGGATCGGTACTCGTGCGTCAAAGTCCAGGTTGACGACCTTTCAATGCGAGAACACTTCTCGAATACCTTTCAGCGTGCCGAAAGGATATCACAAGAAGGATCTCTACTTCTTGAGGTAGAAGGAAGAGGGAAGAAAACGTTTGTTAGTAACGTTTCTTGACTCGTCTTTCAATTTTTTATTTTTTCAAAAAGATTATTTTGAGGTCTTTTCAAGATGAACAAAGAGGATGTGCAAAAGTGCAAAGTGCAAAGTGTGCAAAGTGTGCAAAGTAGGTAATGAAGGAATTTGTGTGTACAAAGTTGATTGGGGATGCGATTTTGAGGTTGTATTTGTGTAGATGTGGGGTGGAGTGGAGGAAGAGAAGAAGATTTGAGATTTGAGGATTGAGGGAAGGGGGGTGGGTTGGGTGGATGGGGTGGATGGGGAAAGGTTTAAGAAAAAAATCAAGGTGGTTGGATATGTTAAGCCAGCAACAGGGTAATAATAATTATTCAATTTTAAATTATACGGATAATTTGTTTGTTTACATTCAATTTTTTTTATATAGGAATTATCTTTTTACTAACCAAATTAAGTAATTAATCTTTTGGTTTAGGGGGGGAGGGAGGGAGGGGGATGGTTACAATGTTATTGTGAGGAGGCCTAGTCAATGCAGAAACGGAAAAAGGTAAGGAAGACAGTTGTTTTTTTTTTTGATGGATGGATGGATGGATGGATGGATGGATGGATGGATGGATGGGAATCATGGGATGAATAGGTAGATGATGAATGGATGAAGTGATAAAAGAGTGATTGACTTCAAATGATATTAGTCATATACTATACAGCATTGAATGGTGAAACTGAGTGAATTTTGATAGCTCCAATTTCTTACCTTTCTCCTCAGAGTTCCTAAACCGAGTCAAAACATCAATATCTCACATCCCGAATTGGATCTCTGTAAACAAGATCCTAATTACCTACTGCTTTAAGCTTACTCGGACTAGGTATTATTGAGCAACCTCTTCATTTTCTAATCGGTCTCGTTCTTGACTCTTTCTTGTCCTTCCAAGGCTTCCATATCGACGATTCGATTTGAGCTCTCCACTGATGCTGCTCCATACCACTGATGCTGCTCCATACCATATTGAGAAATGGGAAGTGGAGTTAGGGAGAGGAGAGGAGGGAGTGGATCTTCGTCTTATTCATACAGTAACAGAGTACAAATACTGGTACCGACCCGTACCGTGTGTTCTCGCCCCCCCAGCCATCTCATCAGATAGATATCTTTCTTGCAGATGAAAATAACAACAACATCTCAAAAAAGAAACCTGGGTAGCTTCACCATTGGTCGGTCGTGTTCCTTGAGACCGTATCTAATATCATATATGTCTAATATGGATAAGTGTATCTTAAAAGTGGCCTGTACGGAGAAGCAGCTAAGCTTCAGCTCCTTTCCTCACAAATGGGAAGATCCTTTCCTTGACTTGACTCGTATCGTGGACGGAATTCATTGGATGATGATGGGGTACATAGGTACTACTACATACATGGTGATGGATGGATGGAGTGAGTGTAACTTTGTAAGCTCAACATACAGTAGCTCTACCCGACGCTTCTCACATGTATGATGTACTGTGTACGGTATGTAGGTAATAATGAACAAAGCTTATTATACTCGAATGAGTCGAATAAAATTTCAGTACTACTTAGTACTACCTACTTAGTAGATATGCTGAATGAATGAATGAATGAATGAATGAATGAATGAATGAATCTAGAGCTTCATGAATCAATCCATCCATCCATCAATTGAATATTTTAATAATAAGATCAATTATTTATATGAAGCAGCAGCTGCTGCTGCTTCTGCTGCCATACCATACTCATTAATAATCTAAGAAGCTTTCTTCACTTCCAAGTTGTACCTCGGTTCTCAAACTTCACTTTCACTTTCATCCAAGCTTCATTATTATTATTATTATTATTATTATTATTGCTATCAAAGTTATCACGCTATTTCGTTGGTTGCCATAGCAAAGCCCTCTCACAGTCTAACTATTTAAGGACTAAGGAGTCTAACCTCAGCTACCTACCTACCTACCCTTGATCAAACTCATTTTAATTTTTGAGTCTTTTCTAACACAACTTACAACAGCCAGCATCGCCTCCAAGTTCCAACTCCCATCCGAGATTAGGTACCTAGGTAGTTCATTCAGATTTCATTAGTGCGGAAGCTAAGCTAATTAATAAGCTAAAACCTTTACTCCATACCTAAAGTCTTGGCAAAATTGGTGAAGCTTTTTGGGTTCTTGATTATTAATTATTTGACCGAGCGTATCTATCTATCTATCTTGATCCTTCAGCCTCCAGCCTCCAGCCATCTTTTCTTCTTCAGTCTGTGCGTCAAATCGAACACGTACTGAAACTTAAGGAGGTGGCAGGAAGGTTCGAACTTTTCGTGACTTCTTTTCCTGGAAATCGAATAATTGGGTGGTCACTGGTGTAGGTCTGTCTGTCTGTGTCTGCATTCTGCATTAGCATCAATTTGTTAATCATCATTAATTGCACTTTTTCCTTCCTCGGAGTTTCCTTTTTCGTCTCATCTCATCTCATCTTAGAGTCTGAGTCTCTGAGGCGTAGCAACCCCAACCCCGCCCTTTTCAAAAGAAAGAGTGCTTCAGAATCGGAACATGCAATAAGACAAGCTGGGGCAATTCCCCTGCCATAGCTCCATCTGGCATCTGCACGTATTCGTTTTTTTGCTATCCACACTGATTCCACAGCCACTACCATTTTAACTCACCACTCACCGTGTTAAGTGTTAAGAACCGTCAGTTGTTCGTGGCCAGGCCAACAAATACCCAGCGTTCGGTATCACCGTATCAACCATTTGTCAATGTGCCAGGCAGCCAGGCAGGCTGCCAGCTGGAAATCGA
This sequence comes from Myriosclerotinia curreyana, assembly GCA_002162495.1. NCBI lineage: Eukaryota > Fungi > Ascomycota > Leotiomycetes > Helotiales > Sclerotiniaceae > Myriosclerotinia > Myriosclerotinia curreyana. The sequence goes on from NGKJ01000007.1 coordinate 284,235, forward strand.
GCCGCAAGATTTCTTCGGAGCGATACCCGAGGCTCCATAAAACACGTCGTCGTACCTTGCTCGGCGTGGCGGGGTGGAGTAGACCCGTTCGTTCTTCAATTGACCTCATCACTGCATCAGAGTTATACTATTGCAGCTGCTGTGAAAACAACTCAGAGAGAGCTTCATTTTTTGAGACTTACACTGAGGTGTTCACTGTATTGACATCACGATTCACCAGATGGATCAATGTTTACTTTGCTATCATTATGTTGGGCCTACAAGTCCTTCGCGTGTTTACCATTTTACTAATTTAGAATGTGCCAGCTATCATTCCATCATTACAGCCAGCAGGAGATTGGAGGCTATGTCACCGAATTTTCGTCGACCTCTTCAAAACATTCTATGCTAGGTGATAGGGACGAAAACTCACATAGACAGTGGATGCGACTATCAAACTTGAAGGATCAAGAAAGTCATCATGCATATACCTCGGTTTGGCAACCAAGGTAGAGTTAATGGACCCAGAAAAGCATCGTCAAAGCTGTTCAAGTTCTGTACTGAAAAATTCTTCCCTCTTCGCATTATCTTGAAGCGACTTCGTCAACAACACGCGGCTAGGCATCTCTGAATACATGATCAGTTCTTTCCCGTGGACAACTAGAACCCTCAGTCATTCGTAGACACCCAAAATATTCTCGAAAGCGGTCCGAGAAATGTTTGATCTGTCCAAACACTCTTTCGCTTGCCTTGTCACACAGAAGAGTTCTAACAAAACCCCCAAGTATACATAGTTTCGCTGTTCAGGCTTGACATTCCCATGCTCAGAGACCGTACTGGAAATCTACCTTTATTCTCCCGTCTAGAACTGTAGTTCCTACTTTACGCTTTCTCCGTTGAGTACTGTAGCAGTTCTGGCAATATCGGTCGCTCTTAATTTTCTTCTTCAGTCAACTTTTTCAAGTCAAGCGATTTGGGACAGCTCCTACTACGATGGATTTTCTCGCAAATGTTTCTCGTGGCTTAGCTCTCCAGGTGATTTCGAGTGAGGCTTCACACATACAAGTAGCAAGCGGCTGTGTGTAGTATGTACGGAATTTCATCGTTCTAGTTAGATAAAAGGCCAACTTCTAGGACCGACATGATTGTACTACCGTGATACGATACGTTCTTGAAAGACCATTCGGTTTGGTCAGTTACACAACACAACTCACGCGGCTGTGCTTGCATAAAATTTATCGATAGGGTATGCAATAAAAGGCTTGTTCTCCCACATCTCATCAATGTTGGCATTCTGGAGAGAAAAAATCATTCGAGACAGTGCTTCTCATATCATTTGCGACTCTAGCATTTATTTTTAATGGGAGACGAATCAGTTCCCAAGACATGCTCAAACTTTTCCTGCTCTCACAGTCTTAGGTGTTATCTGACGCCACTCCAATCAAACCTCGAACCGTTGACAAGGCTGTAACAATTTTGATTTCAGCAATGGACCCGGTTAGCGCCCTCGGTCTTGCAGCAAGTATCATTGCTTGCATCCAACTTGCCCAAGCTTTATCTAAGAAATTTGGGCTGTCTGAACATAGCCGTGCTGATCTGGAGCGCATGTTGAAGACATTGCGGGGATTTCATGCAGCATATGAGGGTTTTAAGGGTATAGTGGCCCTTGACGGGAGCAAAATGCGCTTCCTTCTCGTTGAGCAAGCAAACAAGCCTTGGGAGGAATGCCAGGAGGTGATTGATGAGGTTCATAAAAGATTAAAGGAGAAGAATTTGTTTGAACGATGGGTCAGGGGAAGTCATTGGGATAGGAAGATCAATAAGTGTTTGTCGAGGTTTGACGATATTAAGGAGCAGTTTGATATTGCGGTTCAGTCCGATCAACTGTATGTGACTCTAGAGTTCTTGCTGATAACTAAAGCAATGCTAAGCTATACCACAGGCAGATACTTGCAGCAGTCGAGAAGTATTCCAAGCAAGCTGTATGCGACACTCGGGATATCAAAGAGGATCTACGAGGCATTGTAGAGCATTTTCCAGACCTTAAAGACGACGCTCGCAACATCAAACAAGATACCCAGGCTATCAAAAGCGATACTCGGGATATCAGGTATTCCGTTGTACAGCAAGGGTCGGTCCTCTCGGAAATGAAAAGTGATCAGGCAGCGGAAGTCCAAGGTGAACATTGAATATCCTCACAATCCATGCGCATCACTAATGTTTGAAAAAACAGCATCCAGAAAACAGGAAGTTTTCAAATGGTTGGCAACAGCAGACCCAGAATCAAGCCATGACTCTGCACGAAAGTGCTTTGAACCTGGCACCGGATCTTGGTTCCTTCAAAGCGCTAGATATGAAAACTGGAAAAAGAAACAGAACTCCTTTCTTTGGCTTCAAGGACTGCCAGGCTGTGGCAAAACAATTTTGTGGTATGTGATACTTCGCTTGCCGGACTTAAGACGCATCATGGCTTACTGAAATGGATACAGCTCAACCATCGTCGAGGATATGACCAATCATTGTACCCACAATGCCGACTGTTTTATGGCTTACTATTACTTCTCTTTCAATGATACCGAAAAACAAAATGCGAATAACCTCCTACGCTCGATAATCACAAATTTACTCGCTCAAAGCGATGCCGAATTCAATACGATACTACCAATCTACGAACGAGTCAAGACAGCAGCCCCTAGCTTAAAAACCTTGAAAGCCATGCTTAAATGTATAGTGACGGGGGGACATGGAAATATTTTCTTGATTGTTGACGCTGTAGATGAGTGTCCTCAAAAGCAAGACCAACGGCAAGCAGTCTGTGAGACGCTACAAGAAATATCTTCATGGGGCTGTGAACAACTACATCTACTAATTAGCAGCCGAAAGGAGGCGGATATTGAAAATATTATAAACGAAATCATCGACATCTCAACTATATTCATACAAAATGACGATGTCAACGCCGATACACGTCGTTACGTGAATACGCAGTTAGAGAAAGACCAAAAACTTCGAAAGTGGTCGAGTCATATCAAGACTGAGATAGAGCTGACATTATCAACATGCGCCAATGGAATGTGAGTTGAAGGACCCTCCTTCTACCCCCGTTTTAGAAAAATACATCCATATTTCTAACGATTTCTTACATCATAGGTTCAGGTGGGTATTCTGCCAGCTCGATTCCTTCAAGCGATGCCGCACTTCCAATCAACTGCGGTCAGCTTTAAAAAGCTTGCCCAGAACTTTGCATGCGACATATGATAGGATAATTTCCAACATTCACGAAGATGATAAGAAGATAGCCATGGTCGCACTGAAGTGGCTAGTAGCATTCCGGACACCGGTAATGATCGATTTATTCGCTGAAGCTTTGGCGATGGGACTCAATTCTAGAGCCCCATTTGATGTTGAAAATCGCTTGGCAGATCCATATGACATTGTTTCCATCTTGGGCAGCTTGGTGACCGTCAGTACCCCTTGTTTGGGGAGAAGGAACATACGATTTGCCCATTTCTCGGTGCGTGAATACCTTACATCTGGTCAGACGAATATCGATTTGCTATCAAACTTTAGCGAACTCGATGTAAGCCAGTTTGCTCTTGAATGTTGCTTGAATTATATTGGGTCCCCCATTGCCTGGAAACCGAGAAATCGTGGTGGATCTTTCTCGTATGAACCCTTCTTGGATCACGCTATGGAGTGGAAAAGGCACGCGAGAACGCTGCAAAGATGTCACAACAACATGGAGATTGCAGAGTACGTTATCCAGTTCTTGGGCTCATGGAGTTGGAGAAGAAACTGGTGTAATGCCATGAATAATCGCACCGAGTGGTCCGAGTCATTTTTTCTCAATATGGATAACCGGAGCACAGCATTATATTGTGCATGTACGTTAGACCTGGCCGACGTATGTAAGGTTCTTATCGATCGCTACAACATGACGACAAGCAAGCCTCTACCATTGATGAATTATCATCCTCTAGATATGGCTAGCCATCTGGGAAACTGGGAACATGCCGTTCGCTATATTCGCCTACGTTTCCAGGTGTTCGCAAGAGAGAAAGAAAACAACATCATACGCGTTTTGAATATTGCTGCATTCAAAGGAGATGATCATTTGTTAGATCTTCTCATAGAGTTCATGAAGCAATTAAGGGCTGCCGGAGACGAAGCTCGCATTCTCTTGGGCATCTTGCCTCATTTTCCAAAAAGAGCTGATGGTCGTCCATGTTATAGGCCTCTTTCCAATGCGTTGTTCGCGTCAAACAATGAAGTATCGACGTTATTTGTTCGAGTCAAAGTTGGAATGGAACCAGATTGGCCTTCAAAGCTCGATGAAGAATGGAGTCCCATTCATAATATTGTCCATTTTACGATTCTCATGGACTCCAGCGACGTGTTTCGAAATATGGTGAACGAAATACTTTCGTATTACTTGCCATTTAAAGATGCATTCTTCTCTGAATGGGAATCTATCATACAATGGACACTTGAGTCGAATCGTGGTAGGTATACGAAATTGGCAATATTGCTGGATGTTCCAGAAAACAGGGGGTTGGGGAAAAACCATGTTTTTTCGCAATGCTTTTTTCACGCGATCACCACAAACAGCGCAAGGCTTCTCAAAACATTGCTAGAGCTTGGAATGGACCCTAACGCTCCCATTCAATTCAATGCTACACATGGTTCTCCTCTCCAGTGGGCGGCGTGTCTAAACAGCAAAGCTGTTAAGTTTGGTTGGTTTCTGAATGAATGTATATATGTTTATTCCCGCAAGGCGAACTATCGTAGCCAGTTGGAATTTTTGAAGTCGAATATTTGGGTATTTGGAGGGCCTGGGATTGATCGTTTGATAGAAGAGCTTCTTCTTTCACATGGGGCAATTAGGATACCATGCGAGCCTGAAGTTTTGGTCGAGAAAGATGAATGTGAAGGTTCTGAAAAGGAGAAAGATGGTGAAGGGATGGATGGTGACGGGATGGATGGTGACGGGATGGATGGCGATGAGGTGATGGATGTCAATAAGATAGATGGTGGTAACACGACCGTCGAAGCTTATGATTGCAAGAAAGAAGAGACAGATGATTCGAATCCGGCAATGAATGATATGCCAAACACTCACTAAGAGTTTTGAAAGATTCTATTTTCCAAAATGTACGGGAAACGATACCGGCTTTTCGTCAACTCTTATCACTCCACGACAATTCATTGGTCTTGGATCATTGGATGACGATCTTAATGATAGATGCGGGAAACGGGTAATGGATATTGTGTTTTGGACATGCGTGTCTGAAGAATTTATGCCAAATGATGGTGCACATCTCCGTATTTGAGGGCACGGAATAGTCTGTGCTTATTCCAACCTACTGATAGATCTTGGCCAGTCGCTTATACTACTCTCTTCTCTTAAATTCTGTCCCTCCAACCCAACGGTATTTCGCATCGCATTCATCACCCCATGAAATTCCGGCTATTATCCCCAGCCCCAGAATTCTCACCTACAAGTTAGGAGCATTCAAAGGACCTTCAGTCTAGTCTCTTTCCAACAATCTACCTACCTACCTACCTTCAGGATTTAAAGCGCAGATGCTTGGGATATTGCTGGGTTGAATATTAGGTAGTTATGTTTGATGGATGACCTTACCGTTTGAATGGTAAGGAAATTATAAATATAAATATAAATATAAATATAATCTTTGCTTAAATCTTCATATTTAAATTCAATTATAAAATCAATAATAGGCTTATAAAATCGCTATAGTATGTATACTCTATTAAATACTTGCTCATTTGATTTCTTTTTCATCAACTCATTCATATTCATTCATATTCATTCAACCCCAAATTCATTCAGAATCAAATCCATAACCAGAACCATAACCAAATCCAAATCCATAACCATAACTAGGTACTAAAAGGTATCTATCTATTTATAAACTACAAACTTCCTTCTTTCTTACACAAACACACACACATATGCATCTCCAACCGATTCTCCAACCGAGTCTCCTACCGATATTTATTTGATTGATCCCCTTCCCTCACCTCACCTCACCTGACCCGTTAGAATTTTTCTTTTCCTAATCCAACCGAATCCAACCCAATCCAATCAATCCAAATTTCATTCCCTTGATTTTCTAAAAATCCAAACCCTTAATGACTAGTCGCTTAAAGTTCAAGAATACAAAATGAGATGATGATACCGCCAAGTAGAAATCCATCAAAAATGATCGCTAAATAGTGCTTAATTCGTTCCTTCGTCTTCCATTCGTGCATAAACCCCCTCATCTCCCAACTTCAACTCGATCTCGATCTCCAAAGCCAAGTCCACCACCACCTATTATGATATCATCTCCAAACGTTGCTCGCTTGTTAGATCCAGGGGGAGCAGCTTCTAACATTCTTGGTCTCTCTTCTTCGGATTCAGATGTATCCGACTCGCTGTGGTGATGACGGCTTCGACCATGTTCTTCTCTCTTTCGATTGCGTCTTTCACGGGTTTCACGTCTTGCATGACGATGAGCACGATCTTCTTCTTCCTCTTCTCTAGCGGCTATGAATGAAGATTAGCAAATAAGTCAATATATGTATCTCATCAAAACATACCTCGAATTTGCTGAGTAGCAGTGGCATAAGCTTGAATCTCCTCACGACTCAACACTCTAAGAACAATCACGAAATCATCCCTAGCTTCGAATCGTTCCTTTCCAACCTCTAATGCAGCTGGGCTCACCAACTTTCGGGCAATCTTGGTCCAACGTGCATCTGGAGGTACACCGTCTTTCTTGGCATCTTTCAATGGAGCGACACCTTCACGAATTGGAGAAGGATCCTCTGGAAATTTCTCACGTGGTTGACGTAAGATACCTTTGATGACAGGTTTCTCGGGTTTCTCTTCAACTTTCTCTCTTGGAGGTGAGACGACTCGGAGTTTCTTTTCGGTCGTTGTAGGTGCCAATGGTTCACGACGACCTCGCTCTTCCCGATTTAGTTCGGCTCTCAATTCTGCCACCTCATTCATATCTTTGGTCATGGACTTTCTACCAATTGATTTGCTGGATGGTACCAGGGTAGGTTCTTGAGCGGATTGTTTAGGAATTGGTGCTGGTGCAGGCTCTTTATCAGCAGGGGATTCTTGATCCGCAAGTGCAGCCTTCAATGCTTTTAGATCCATCGTATCTCTTGGATTGAATGGTGCAGATGCAGCTCCAGAGATACGTCCGGGTCTGCGATGACGGTTGGTTATCTCATCAGAGGTGTCCGAATGAGCATCACCAATTGTTGCTGCGTCACTACGAGGACGATCATCTTGATTGTTTAGTCTTTCCTTAGGATTGCGGCCACTTAGGTCAACAAAGTCGTTATCTGGAGAGCGCCTATCTTTGCCATCTCTAGCAACGTCACGTGAAGTTGGTGGAATTTCTTCTCGGCTTTTTTCTTTTCGTGGTGGAGGTACTTCATCTTCGCTACGGCGGCGAGGAGGTAGAGGTGGTGTAACCTCACCTTTATCTCTGCGATATTTTTCTTTAGGTTCTCTACCAACCGAGTCATTGGATTCTCTCTCATTGTATTGTCTTCCCTCCTTTCTTTCCTTGCGATCCGGCCTATCGGATTCAGAGGAATCCCGGGAATCAAGGTGACGACGTTCATTCGAAACATCCACCATCTCCTTATCACCACGGTCACGTCGTCTGCGTGAATCATCACCGTAATCCTTACGTTTTCTCTCATCGTCCCTGTCATCACGATCATCAGGCTTCATAGTGTTTGCCATAGCTCCAAGACCAAGTGCAGCAGAAGCAATGCTAAGTCCCGTTGCGATTTTCTCATGCGTACTAGACTTCTTCTCCCGTCGATCATCTTCACGTTCATTTCTTGGAGATCTGTCGTGTCTGTCGGATCTTTCGACTCTCTCAACCCTCTCCGATCTCTCTGGTCTTTCTACCATGCTAACTGGTCTCTCCGATCTCTCTGGTCTTTCTACCATGCTAACTGGTCTCTCCAATCTCTCTGGTCTTTCTACCATGCTAACTGGTCTCTCCAGTCTCTCTGGTCTTTCTGCTATGCTAACTGGTCTCTCTGATCTTTCGTCTCGACTAGCTGGTCTCTCTTGTCTTTCGGTTCTCTCAGGACGTGATCCGAAACCACGCTGCTCGACAGGTTCGTCATACCTCTCATGTCTGTGATGTGGTCTTCGCTCTCGCATGTCTTCATCTCTTGACACATAATGTTCATCTCTGGGAGGAGGTCTGATATCTCTCTCCTGATACATAGAGACAGGGCGTCTCGTTGAAGTTCGTCTTTGAGGTCCGTCACTCTCATACCCTGCAGGTGGGTCCATGCGTACTGGGCGTTGAATTGGTTCCATGGGTGTAATGTGAGGACCAGGCATTCGGACAGGAGCCGGTTGAGTATCCCATGTTTGAATTCTATCAAAACCACGAGTTGTTGGTGGTGGACCGCGCTCTCGAGTGGTGTCATAAGCTCTTGGAGACTGAACAGCTTCACCAAATCCTGCAGAACCGGACATGCTATTAGGTCTGGATGATCTAGTGTCAAAACTATCCCTACGGGTATGTCTTGGAGCACTGTTGTTTAAATCGTATTGAACCAAATCTTTAGGATTTGTATATCCATATCCGTCATCACCATAATCATCTGCAACAGTATCAGGATGTCGTACCAAGTTAGCTATGTATGTTGGAGCACGGGGTTTGGTGGTAGTTGTAGTTGTGGTGGCGTATGATGGAGGAGATATGGGAGCGTATGATGTTAATGGTGTAGATAAGGGAGCGTATGAAGTTAGTGGTGTAGATAAGGGAGTGTATGAAGTTATTGGTGTAGGTATGTACGATGCAGTGGTTGGAGTAGGTATGTATGTTGAAGCAGTGGTCGGGGTAGCATACGATGGACCATCTCTGCTATTGGGAATACCAATTCGAAGATGACTTGGATCTCTATGTCCCTGGGTCTCCCTCGATAATCTGTTCACATCTGAATTATCCACCGACGCACTATATCTGTTGTGGTGGTGAGAACTTCTATCGTTTCGGGATGAAGCTGGGATCGTATAATGTTCTTCCAGGCTAGCGCGATATGGGGGTTTGATGGATGGACTAGGAGGTCTCACAACTGCTGTATGAACAACTGTTGGATGTTTTGGAATAGATGTGAATATTGTATGAGCAGTGGGTCGAGCATCGACAGTATTGCTGCGAGTGCGACTAGCAGTTCGATGGTCAGGTTTGACTTTGTATGTTGTTGTAGTGATCGGAACGTTAGAAGCATTAAAGCTTGTACCGTTGCTTCGAGGATTTTCATGTCGAGATAAGGGTACGACATGATGGTGTGGGTGTGGATGTGATGTCGAGGAATGATTATTGTATGACAAATCAACTGGGAGACTTGCTCGCGCAGGATTATATGTTGGTGACCGTGGTCGTGCTGGTCTGTTGTATCGATCGGTCATTTTGATTATTTTGGTATTTAACAAGTATTATGATGTGTATGTGTAGGTGGTTGAGATTTCGAATTGTTTAAAAGTCGATGTAGCGAGTGATGAGGGCGAAAGTGGGAGGAATGATGACTCGAGATCTTCGCCTCTAAATATCTATTGGACTCGAATCAATAATGTTGTCAGATTTTTGGGTAAATTTTTAGTCTAGCGAAAATCAGTGTAACAGTTAGCAATCAAGATATTATTATGAATGCCCGCTGCCAGTCCATATTCTCATTCTCACGATATGAGAATTATACAAGGAGGGGGAGAGGAAGGGGGAGGGGGAGGAGGAGTAGTAATGGTAACAAACATTAATAAATCGCATATAAAAAATGTCCGTACTCGAGGGCGCAGGTATTGAGACTATGCTGTAAGGCTACCAATAATCGAGCGGGTAGCTGCAGAATGGATCTCTGACCGCAGCAAAGTTGGAATTATGTTCTGCAGATAATTGATTGCGATGGTGAGGTGGGAGAGCGAATAGATAGATATGGGGGTAATCGGTCTTAGAATGGAGTTGAGGGGTGAGAATGTGGCGCTTCTGTTGCCTTTGGTAGGTATTGAATGTTATGTTTTTGAGAGATTCAACCCCGCTGGCTGAGACTCGAGATTTGTGCGATTGGTGGCCAAGGTCAAGCAAGGTCAAGGTCAAGGTCGAGGTCGAGGTCGAGGTCGAGGTCGAGGTCGAGGTCGTACAAACCAAAAATAAATTTGTGTCAAAATTTGTATCAAGGACGAAAGGAAAGAAGTAAGTGAGAAGAGGAGGAGGAGGAGGAGGAGGAGGATGACGACGACTCGATAAGGTGGTTTAGAAAGGTAAAGTAAAAGTAAAAGTAAAAGTAAAAGTAGAGAATGTGACTTGAGTTTTTTGATTTCAAGTATTCGTTGGCCGGTTTGCCTTCTTTTTTTCTTCTCGTTGCTTTAATAGCTAGAGAGTTGATATAATAGGTAGCTGAAGAGAAAAGAAGATTTAAGAAGATAAATGCCAGTACTCTGTATAAGTGCTAATACTTGGTCTTCCAGATGTGGATTATTCTTTTTTACTTTGAGTTTTGAGTGATATTAAACAGGATGAAGTACTACTAGGTAGGTAGTCGAGGTTTTGTATATATGTAGAGTATATATATATACCTAGTTTGAATCTTTTTTTTTATTTAAAAAATATATAATTATTAATAGTTTACTTTTATATTTTTATCAAATTGAAATTTAAATTATACAAAAATTATTATATATATTAATATTTAAAAAATTAAACTATTTATAATTTTAAAAAAATATTTTTATAAATTTAATAATTTAAAAATGAATTCCTTTTTAATATAATTTAAATAAAAAACTAAATATTTTTTTTAATTTAATTATAAAGATTTCCTTTTCAAAATCTAAGAATAGTTTTATATTCGTTTATTAAAGTATAAGTTTTAATTTAAAAAATACGAAAGTTACTTATAATTACTTTATTTATATTTGATTTAAGAGAATTTATAAGAGTTTACCTAGGCATAAATATAAAGTAAAAGGTGCTAGCCTTTTTTCATCTTAGATATTCTCGATTCTTGATTCTTTTCTTCCACCCCTTTTTCTTCAATATATCACTCAAAGTTTCCCGCTTCTTCGAAGTATACATCCTCCAAACCCTAATTTCTTTGCACATGGTATATATCACATATCACATACATATCACATACCAATATCACATATCTCATCACATATCCATCACCCTGTTGATCAAACATAAGTAGACGAAGCTTTAATATTATTATGATTAGGGCTTTGACTACAGAGTATTATTGAGGGGTTTGTTCTTCTTTCATCAAGTTTCATGCAGGGCTCATACCTTCGTAGTTAGTCTCCAAGTCTCCAAGTCTCCAGTTCTCCTTGGGCTGCAGAATCTTTCTCCACTATTATTCTGATGCCTTACGGTCGGGCTGGCGGGCTACTCTACTCTCTAACTGGTCACGGCATTATCAATTAGTTGTACTCCGTAGCCATAGGGAACTAGGAATTAAGGAACTATAGCTACGAATTAGAAACCTGCCCCCCGCTACTATAGTACTGACTGCTATTACTTCACCGACAGATATGGAAGGTGGGAATGAAGGGGTGGATTACGTAATTTAGCTTAGCTTAGGTGGGTATATATGGATCTTCGGACCACTTGCCTCTTAGGAAATATATCCCACTTTTCACACACAAATAAAACATATTTCTGGTCTCTCAAACGCGAGTTCGATTTCGGTTTTTCGGTATTAATACGATCCACTTTTTCAACAATTTTAACAAATCAAGTTCAATTTCGGGACTCACTAAGTTTAATCTAATAGATTAGAAAGCTTTATAAGATTTGTAAACTCTTAAAGATCGTTTTATTTGTTAAATTTAATAAATTCAACAAATTTAATAATTCAATCGATTTAGTTTATTCCTTTTTTAACCTACATTTCAATATTACATTATATATAAACAAATCAATATTTTTTATTCGTCAAAATAAATAGTATTAAGTAAACTAATATAAATCAAGTATAATTTTTATTTTAGTTTTTTATTAATTCAGTTTCCTATAAAATATCTTTAATTTATAAAAAGCCTAAATATAAAAATAGTTTAAAATAGTTTAGTATAAGGTTAATTGAAAATTGTTGATTAAATTAGATAGGGATAGTAGGGAGCAAAAAATAGGCTAGTATAAATAAAAGGTTTTAATTAAATTAAATCTATATATAAAAGTTTAAATGATAATTAATAATTCGCAAATACTTATAAATAAGCCTTTTTAATAATAATAGAGCTAATCTAATTATGGTATAAATGTTATAATAAAATATCCTTATATACTTAAGTAAAGATATATGGCTTAATGGTAGCTAATACGATTCGGGTTAAGCCCATATTTCTGGTTTCTTAAGCGTGAGTTCGATTTCGGTTTTTCGGTATTAGTGCGATCCATTTTTTTAACAATTTCAACAAATCAAGTTCAGTTTTGGGATTTGTTAAGCTTAATTTAATGGGTTAGGAAGTCTTATAAGATTTATAAGCTCTTAAAGATTGTTTTATTTGTTAAATTCAATAAATTTAACAAATTCAATAATTCAATTAATTCAATTTATTCCTTTTTTAGCTTATATTTCAATATTATATCGTATATAAGTAAATCGATATTTCTTATTCGTTAAAATAAACAATATTAAATAGATTAATATAAATCAAATATAATTCTTACTTTAACTTTTCATTAATTCAATTTCCTATAGAACATTTTTAATTTGTAAGAAGCCTAGATATAAAAATGGTTTAGGGTGGTTTGGTATAAAGTTAATTGAAAATTGTTAATTAAATCAAATAAGGATAATAAGGAATAAAAAATAAACTAATATAAATAAAAGATTTTGATTAAGTTAAATCTATATATAAGGGTTTAAATAGTAATTAATAATTCGTGGGTGCTTATAAATAAGCCCCCTCAATAATAATAAAGCTAATCTGATTATGGTATAAATGTTATAATAAGATGTTCTTATATACCCAAGTAGAGATATATGGCTTAGTGGTAGCCAATACAATTCGGGTTAAGCCCATATTTCTCCGACTTTACAAGTACAACTAAAGGAACTGGAACTGTTTTTTTTTGGTGTTGTTCTTATCATTCTCTTCTTGACCTTCGTTGGTAGTGATATGGTTGTGTGGGTGGTTGTCATAACCATTTCGACGGCTTGAGGGGAACGAACCAAGTAGGAGGACTAATAAGGACGTTCCGGTTCTTTTTGGTAATCTTACGAATCTTATGGGTGTGTAGGTGTGTAGTCCAATCGCACGTTTCATCTATCCCGTTCAAAACCACAGTATGGGTTCAGGTCAGGCACAGAAAGGTCTTTTCATCAAATTGTAAATTGTTCACCCAGGGAACTGTGCACATATGGTAATATAACATCATCATTATATTTCATTCATTCTACGAAGTATACCCAACCAATAATGCCGGTAAGGTTACACCGAGTACACCTAAGCCTTAATACTTAAGTTAATCTTCGCTTCTTCGCTTCTTCGCTTCATCTTTTCTTTTCTTTTCTTCCTTTTTTTCTTTTCTTTTCTTCCTTTTTTTCTTTTCTTTTCTTCTACTCTTGCCCAATTTCTTCCAATTCCAATTTCGGTTCCAATTCCGGTTTCAATTCCAATTCCAATTCCAGTTCCAAACTTCCAATCCCCCCAGATCCCCACAGCGGTACAAGGATTATCTAGAGATGATCGCTATAGTTTTCGGAAGTACCCCCTTCATCTGCGAGATTACTACTTAACGCCCAATTCTAGTGGAAAAACTTCTTTGGGCATACGAAGAAGAAGTATGATAGTATCACTGTATCAGATATGAAAGAGGATTCGATCGTCCGATGGACTGGAAAACACCCAGATCCCAGATGGGTTTGAATATATCACGTGATTATTATACTTATTTTAATTTTTAGTATATCTAGGAATTTAGGTTGTCCCATGCGACGTCGAGGTTTTAACTACCTAGGCATCTATATGTTTCATATCGAATTGAGTCTGGTTACGGTAGAATTTTACTCAAGTGGGTCCCGGGCCGTTACAGCCCGATTTTGTCTGAGAAAGACTCTTGAATTGATTATTTGCTTAAACAAGTTAACATTATTTCTTCAACATCGTCGAAGGCTCAGTTACATGCATTTCGCTAGCAGAGGCGTTTGAACTTTGAATCGAATCGCCGGTAGTGATCGAAGTGCGCAGTACAGTACAGTAATTTCGGCTGCAAGGACACCAACAGGAGGGCATCGAGATCTAGATGATATCATCATGAAAAGCACGATTTTACCATATTCGGCCTCGAAACTATAACAGGATTATCCTTTGCATTCTATCATAGGCAGCATGCATAATTCCATCGAGATCTAAATAGGAAATGCACGACTCGAGAGGAAAATTCCTTCGCTCATCCCAGTTCAGCCTCATGATTTGGTTTCACAAACCCAATCCCAATTCCAAACCCAATAATCCCAATCAGTGCTAGACTGATTTTCTTATCGCCTTTCCTCTTTGCCTTTATTTCTATAAAAGACAAAGTTGTCGTATGTGAACTCGGCGTGTTGATTCAAAGCCTCAATCCATAATACGGGTTGTGGAATTGAAATTATATTCTCTCATATCAATGTTAATGGCCCAAGTACTCGGCGAAGTATGTCGGGACTCGGGACTCGGGACTCGGGCGTCGCATGTCTCATTCGTAAGATTAATTCTCTGCCTAATATGGCACGTCAAACGTGCAGCCTCCCGTATATACTTTTCTCCTTCTGCACTTCGCACGCAATCTTCAGTTCTATAACTGCATCGTTCCGTTCCATCTCCACGTTTTGAGGCTGCATATTTACCTGTCAATCGGGCTGCGTGCATGTACTCGGTAGCACTCATATTTTTATTTTCTGTCGAAAGATCTTCCATGGGTAATTGGTCACACCTACATATCCCGGTACTTATCAGTTGCATCCGGAAAGGTACAGCAAGGCTTAATCGTTAGATGGGGGTAATGGATGATGTTGAAACTTTTGCAGATTTGCCAAAAAATACATAATCAAATGAACCGCTTTCCACACATCATAAAACTTAGTCTAGCCTTTAGGTCGCTCATGCAAAGCCCCAATTTTAAGAAGATACTCATCCATTTATTTACTCTTGAGATCGAGACCGAGTTGGCCCACAGAGAGAAAGTTCTCCTGATGTCTCTACTTTTACTTACATGCATCATGATATGCATAGCCACCCTTTCACACGTGAGATGGGTCCAGATCCGGTCTAGACACCAACATCTCCAGTTTTTGAGGAGATCTTCGTGATGGGGATGTCGATCGCGATCCAGACCGAGTACAGAACGTACAGAACATACAAGGCTGAATGGTTTCATGGGTTGGTGGGAGAGATTGTTTACGTTTTATACATGCGTGCGTGCGTGCGTGCGTGCGTTATCAATGCGTGACATGTTTTCATGTGGGTTGGGTCTGGATGGTGTAAGAGGCGGTTTTTGAGGGGGATTATTTTGGGGAGGTGGAGATGGGAGAGATGGAGCTGAGATGGAGTTGAGATGGATTGATGGAAGGAAGTTCTTCGGAATTTGTATAATGTATAGTGTACATGTATATATCTAGATTCATTCATTATTATCTACAATTCTACATTTCACATCAATCAAATCTAGAAACTGCGAGATGCAATTCTTAAGAAAGTCTTATTTTTCAAGATATCAAAACTAAAACAAGCAAATAGAAAAATATTCTTCCGATTCCTCTTTCTATATCTTCTACTCGGGTCTATCTCAAAATGTTCTATCACATTCATTAATCAGATTGGATCAAGATTCAATTAAGATTGAATTAAGACTGGATTGGATTGATAGATAAGTACAGTTTGGATTTTATTAAAATATTGAAGATTTAGTATATAATCAATCCAATCCAATCCAATCCAATCCAATCCAATCCAATCCAATCCAATCCAATCCAATCCAACCCAATCCAATCCAAACAAAACAAAACAAAACAAAAATCTCTCTGTCGATATGGGGGTTCTAATTATATATACTCTTGATACAATTTATATAAAGTATTCGAATTATATCTGTAGCTTACAGGAGAATTTATATATGGAATTTATATATGGAATACAAATGATGAGAGGGAGGGGGGAGGGTAGTGGAATGGTTGGGTTGTAGATGGTATGGTACTGGATGTACGAGGAGCGATGTGCGAGGAGCGATGTGCGAGGAGCGAGGATTTGAGTGTTTATTCTAGTGCTGGGGTGGAAAATTGTTATTGCGTATTGTATATTGTATGCGTTGGAGAGAATATGGAAGAAATTGGGGGAAAGGGGGGAGAGGGGGGGCGAGAGAAAAGAATTGTATTGAAAGTGGTTGAGGTTTATATATTTCTGTTTTTCTTTTCTTTTTGGTTTTAGTTTTGAGTTTTGGTTTTGAGTTTGGTTTTAGTTTGATTTAGTCTTAATGCTTAATGTGGTTAATTCTTCTTTTTTAAATAATATATATTTATTATTATTTAAATCGACTTTCTTTTTTTTAAAAAAAACATTAACTAGTATATATTAAACATTAAATAATATTATTTCGAGTATTTATTATACAAAATATATTAAATAATTATTCATTATAATTAAACTATAAAGCCCTAAAAGTTTAACTTTAAGAATCCAAATGATTTAACAGCGATAGTTTATCTATAATTAAATCGCAAATATATCCCAATTCGTAGTCCTTTGCTAGGTATAGCTAGATCAAATCGATTATGACTTTACTACTACTACTATATCCCAATTTAGTATCATGCATATGATACTGGGATCAAGCACCCACCATGCAGCTAGATCCGTTCGGATGTCTTGTCTCAAAGGGGCATCTTTACCTCCCCTCACTGTCTGCGAATGGAAAAATGCCCTGGTTCAAATATATATAGCTACACACCTGCACACTGCGATCCTTGAATCCGCCCACGAGCGTACCGTGGCTCGGATATCCCATTTAAGCCTTAAGCATTCCATTCGGAATTTGCCGGCGCACTCGGCTCGTCGTGGTAATAGAGGGCTTATTCTCGATAAGTTTTGGATGAATGGAGAATGAGGGGTGCTTTATTATCTACTACAGTAGATTCTGTAATGGTATGCAAGATGGTGTTGGTGCATGATCGCGCCATTGAAAATCTCGTAATCGATTGATGCCATGTTGTATTTGCATTATTGCAGTGATTCTGAATAGAGTTATATACTGTAGCAAGAAAATGAATTCTTGTAAGGTTATACAATAGATTCCGAAAGGCTGAGTGGTCAGATACCCTGGCAATGAATAGCTAATGATGCTCGAGCCATATTGAAGATTCTAGCTTTCAAGATGAGTTTTTTTTTAGATAAAAAAAGTGCTAAAGAACTCTAATGCATACAATATGCGCATAGGGTGATAGAAAGGGAAGGTGCCACTGATGCGGGATATTTGGAGTGGCGGTTTGTGAGAGAATGGATAGTATAAATACTCCACGAATCTCAGTATTGAATTAAAAACTCTATAGACCAAGCAACGAAAACACCAATTGCACAAGACTTCTCGATAACACAATCGTCATGATGCAATTCTCAACCATCCTCGCCGTTTTCGCAGGCCTTACTCTCGTTGCCGCACTCCAAGTACGTGTTGAAGAATGTAGTTGTGCTGATGCACAAAGCGCTTATGCTGTCTGTTTGTTGGAGCGCTGTGGACATGGTTGTGGTGATGATGATGTTGTTCCTTGTGTCGCCAATGTTGGTAAGTCAACACATAGATGAAGTGAAGTGTGGTATAGTGCTAACTTTACACAGAGACGGAATGTGTCACGGATTGGACCACTTGCCCATTGTCACCTGCATAGAGGCAGTCATGGTTGATCTTGGAAGGATTGGATTGGGTTTTGGATGATATCAATGATTTATGATGGAATGAAAGTCTGCGATAGATATGGGTTGATGGGATTCCGCGGTAAATTTGGGAAGCCCAGATGATTTATGTTTTTGATATGAATGAAATTTGGCATTCAACAAAGTATTTTGAAGAGCCTTCAACGAAAGTGAAAGTAATTGAGTGGAGAAATGCTTGAACCAGAGCCCAAATGATAGTCCCAACATCAAAACTGTGATGGAAAAATAAGTTGTCCCTTAATCAACATCATCTAAGCGGCTAGGTCTGAGACCTTCAAAAGCATCCTTGACAATTTCTAAGAAAGAAATCTGTGTATCCAGTTGTACTATTGCAAAACACCCGGTCGGATCAACTTCTCCCCTATCGAATAAATCCGTAGCTGTATTCCTCAGATGGCGTAAAAGGTCTTGGATCGAAAGCTCCTTGTACGGATAGGAGTAAAAGTGCAAGCAGTGTATATCGGGTTTGTTTGATGTCCCTTGCCCAATGCGTCTTGTGCAACTTAATAAAGTATAGTCCGAAGGGACGACTTCACCGTTGTCGTGACCGATGGTGAGAGCTCGCCGCTGGACCATGTTGAAATCAACTCGATAAGTATTGGAGAATTGGCTTTCAAGCATTCCTTTGCATGCTTCTTTCTGGAGAGAAATTCGCTCGGTGGTGGAGAGACCAACTTCTTTCGAAGCTTGGAATAATTTCAAGACAGCGGGAGAAAGTGATCTAGTAAGTGGGGAGCTCATGGCTGATGGACGTTTGTTGCACGAGTATGATCTTAACGTGGACTTCTTCCTGTGATACTTTAGGACTACTCTGTGATCATTTCGGGGTTGTAACTTACTATAAAAATTCACAATTTGCCGTTCTTGATGTTGAGAATCGTTGGTCTGGATAGATATTGCTGAGTGAACTTCGCAGTCTGATTGAGAGATCTAGTACAGCTGCTGTTATTGGAGACTTAAGATATTTTCGAAAGAGATTGTGTGTTATGCAGCTTGTCGCCTAATTAGCGAAAGGTTGCATTGAAAGGATTGCAAACCAAGGTAAAAACGCCATACACCAGATGCCCTACTTCAGGTGACACAAGACTTTGCAAGATACATGCAATTCATATCTGGTAGGAGAACAAACTTTTGATCTCTATCGACGATTTTTGAACTATGTTTTGGGAGAGCGGAAGAACTGAGCACTGCATTCTTGAAAGTTGTGGGAGATGGATAAGAAACAATTTCCATGCGGAAAAGATCTCTTAGAAATTATTAGCACCACATAAAGAAAACCCAGGTCGTGTACAGCAACTCACGAACTCGCAAAGTTGGGGAGTAGCATTATCAACATGATTTGCATAAAGGGGTGGTCAGAATTAGATCTAATGTTTTCAAGTAACCAATAATAACCTTTGAAATGATAATCTAGATCCATTCTAAATATAGTGGCGTAGATCCATTCCCGCCACCTCCACTTCCCCGCTAAGGCAATAAATATATCGTCATAGACGCTAAGGGTTACCCCTTGGCAACTTGTACCTACATAATGTGAAGATCCTCTTATTCTTTCTCAAGAAAGTACACAGTTCTATCAAATATTTACATTCAAACCTTAATCAATCAATCGATCACTTCCTAAAAATGTATGTCCCAAACGCCCAAAGTATCTTGACCGCAGGTCTCGCCATGACAGGCACTTTTACCAAACGTATGTTCCGCATCCCTTGCCCTTCTCACCCCCTTTCTTTTCCTTCCTTCCAGCCCAAACTATACCTTCCAACCCAAACTAACCCAACCCAGCAAAAGAAGTAGCTTCCGGCAGCATCCTCGACTACGCCGTCGAATCCTGTCTCGACGAAGACAACAACCAACGCTGCACAACCCCCTTCCTCGTCACAAAAGACTCCTGCTACAAAATCGAATGGAGCACCAAAGGAACGCTCAGTCATACAACCGTTGAAGTACGCGATGCGGGTAGTGATGAGATTGTCTTCTATAGGGATACGAATGGAGAGTGGGAAAGTAAGAAGGGGGAATTGGTTTATTTGGATTTCAAACCCAAGATTCCAGGGACTGGAAATGATACTGTGGATTGGAGTGTGAGTACTTGTAAATGAGGTGTAGTGGGATTGTGCATGGATGGGTGAATGGTTTTGCGAGGGTTCTCAGACTG
>NGKJ01000007.1:304430-322107 GCA_002162495.1 Myriosclerotinia curreyana
GGAGGTGATGTTTAAATGTACTGTATTCTTATTATTGCGACTCAATATGCTATTTTACCTCAGACTGAAACCCCTTTACTATAACTTAAAATACCATCATTGACATGTAATTATTGCTGGAATATCGTGCCCTTGAATGTTTGGCTCCCGAATTCTCTGACTATTCAATACTCAACAATCAATCAAGGCAGACTGAGAAACAACTTCAACAACTTGGGATAATTGGGTGTCCCAAGACCAGTCACAGGATCCCACCTACAACATCGTTAGCAAGATCCTCACCAGTGGCCAGAGCAAAAACATACCCAGATACAGCAGTAAACCCGGCGGTACCGCAATTTGGATTACTCCCATTCGTAATATCGTTCAATACTTGAGGATTAGAATAAAGTACAGGGTTGATGAATCCCACAGTAGATTTTCCAGCCGCGAGACGTTCTTCATTGATCTATGATCCTGTTAATGTATGCAAATCAGAGGATGAAGATCACGTACCAAATTAATGACGGAAGAAAAAATAGGCGTGCCTAGGAAATATCAGCTAGGGAAATAGAGATTATTGACATCAAAATAAGACGTACTGGCACTCGTTCCACCATTCAAAGTAAACTCTCCTTCTAAGAATGTTGCAATGTTATCTCCATTTGCAGAAACATCGGGAATACCTCTTCCAGCACGATTATACACTCCACCATTGGCACCAAAACTGGCATTGCCTTCGTAATAGGGATAAGGGGGATTGTGGTTCGCGAAATATCTACCAACGTGAGTCATTTTATAACAATATAATTATAAGGGGGATCTTACGCAGCTACTGCTTGCTTTTGGTATGAGGGTGTATCATAAACATTACTAAACCCCCCACCCGAAGAATATGCACGAAAGTATGGTTGACCTGCTGGATCGTTGGCAGCACTCTCGGGCTCGAAAACTGTATGGCCTGGATAAACTTTTGTGGCGCCTACTGCTGTGACGTATGGACAACTGTTTGAAATGCTAATGTTGGCTCATGTCCCAGTTGTCTCTAGGTGCTTATGTATTATTGGGAGAGAAATTTTAAAATTGGGAACACATACTTGACAGGAAACTGAGGATTAAAAATAGTTGCATTTGGACCCAGACATCCGCTTTCTGAAGCATCACCTGGAAAGCCACCAACACCAGAATCACCAGAAGAATAGAGGAAGGTATGCCCCTGTAAACCAAGTTTCAAGAATCTATTTCCGTATGAGTATGTGAATATATCTCATCACTGAAAATATAAAAGGACTACATACTCATTGCATTGTCTCTTCATATAATATTCCGGTAGATCGATCTCCGCTTCACCGTAGGATATCGAGACTACATTTGTGGGCTTGTAGACACCACACATCAGTTTTCCTTTGTATCCATCGGCTGCAGAATCTGGATACGTCGGGTCAAGAACAGGATCATTGCCGGTCTCTCCATAAGCTGAATATGTGCAGTAAGACTAAAAGCAATCATCAGTGATACAGCTTGGATTGAGAAATAAAAATACGTACTCCATCAATAGCATCGAGAAATGTATTAAAGGCTCCAGCGGTAGGGTTTTCGTTGGAATTATCGATATCATCTGTTTGGTAGAGAACAATCTTTTGAGGATACACTAAAGGATATGCCAATTCAAAATCCAAAGTACTTTCCCCACCTCCTTCGGAGAGACTGACTGGAGCCACGGCACCGTCCACGAAATTGGGAATTGGATGTGTACCCTGGGGAATATATGGGGTATAGTTAGCAAAGAATAGATCCAAATCTTCTTGATCATAGAAGTCTCCTTCTTCCCAAATTCCTAATGCATTACTAGGGTTTGTTTTACTGGCGAGGGGTATATGATAGAGGGCCTTGACACATGCTGGAGTAATGATCTCATCGCAGGTCGCTAATGAGCTTGAGTTGTGTGAGTAAGTTCCGAATAAATGTTTTGGTCGTCGTAATGGTCCATGGCTCTTGTCTCTTCCGCCACCAAGAGTGCTACGTTTGGAAGTTCGTCCTTTTTTGGTGGAGATTAGTTTGACACCGGGAGTAATGTAATCCACGTGTGGTTGAACATGGGCTGGAAGGTGGTATCTACACCATTCTGTATAAGCATTTTTCGTCTTTCATGTGAGATAGAATACCAATTGTTATCTGGTATGAATTAAAGTTGACAGTTACTGGAAAGTGAGAGAAATAGGGAGGAGAAAAGAGTTCTTACTCATCACATGCAGCGGCTATTTCGTCAGTAGATGAATATTCGTAGGTATAATAATGAGTATTGAGTAGTGACTCGAGCTCATTCGTTGTCGCGTCGAATGCATACCATCCCTTTGTATCGGAGTGAACAATTCGACTAGCCGCAATTCCGGAAGCGACCAGCCAACTTCGTACAGTATCGATTGTCTCTTCAGAGGGAGCAAATATTTCATGTACCTGTTTGGCTGTCCAGTGTTTCCCATAATTTGGTGATTCTGGATGCGAGCTGTATAGTAATGAGCATAATAGAATGATGCAAGAGAGGATGATTAGATCCCCTGTGTCATAGACGACTCACACATCCATAAGGAAGTCATGACCCTTCTCGAGATTGCCCTGGGATAAACCGATACGCACAGGAAGTAAAGTCGTTCCCTCAATGCGGTCACGCTTCACCCATCGTGTACGAGGAGCATGTCGTTTCTCGTGGGAAACATACGATGAACGAGTGGAAAGCGAATCAGAACTCGGAAGAGCAGCAGCAATGATTCCCGGAACGATCAATACAACTGGGGCAAAATAAGATAAATGCATTGTGATTGATTGATTGAACGAGCTTAACAAAAATTAAGGGCCAAAACTGCATACATATGTACTTTGAAGCCTTTGGCAGACTATGAGGGGTATTGCCCAAACGATGGACAAGTACTACGAATCCTGCAACACTTGCTGTCAACTCGTAAGGTCACTTCATCGGTTTCTACCGGTATTATGCAGTGCTTATACATCTTTCTAAATTGGGAAGTTATCTCCAGTTCCTGATCATCTTGCATCATTGAACAAACGGGGCCGGACAGATCAGGTTTTAGACACTATTGATAGATAAGGGTTTCCGCGCCAATGATCAGAGGTTTTGCGAGATTCACCAGATCATCACCAGGATGAAAATAACCAATGTTGTCATGCTGTTGAATTGCAAGACCGAGAATCGAAAAGTTGTGTTCATCAACCTGTCGATACCCACTTGGAAGGCATAATTATCTCGTTCCTGAAGAACATTGTACTCTTGTCACTTCAAGAAGGTCATGCATGCATGGGTGGCCATGACGGGGAACCATTAGGTTACCTCAGTTCCTCGAAGGTCTTGATAAAAATACCTCGAAAATTTCAAAGGGGTTTTGACTTCGATGTTGTGGTAAAAAGAATAAGAATCATGTAACTGAAAGTTTGTGGTGTTTTGAAAACTTAGCCCCAACCTGATGATGCAAGAAGCTCCCCTCTACGGCGTACTTTGGCGAAAACTACATCTGCTCTCCCCCCACCATAAGGAAATAATAAGAAAATACAACCCTCGCCACTACGACGAGATGAAGCAAAGATTTTCTTCTATTGACGTGAAGGTATACTAAATGAAGCTTCAATGTGTCTTATACGCCTTTGTAATACGTTCTAACACTCTCCAGGTCATCGCCCATGAGCTTTCAAACGCCTTGGTTACCTTGCGCGTCTCTAATATCTACGACCTCTCATCGAAAATCTTCTTGGTGAAGTTCGCAAAACCAGACAACAAGCAGCAGATCCTCATAGACTCAGGGTTCCGATGCCATCTCACCGAATTCTCTAGAGCGACTGCAGCTGCTCCTAGTGTCTTCGTACAACGACTAAGAAAATACTTAAAAACAAGACGGGTCACGCAGGTTTCTCAGGTTGGGACGGATCGCATAATTGAGTTTCAATTTAGCGATGGACAATACAGATTATATTTGGAGTTTTATGCTGGTGGAAATATCATTCTCACGGACAAGGAGCTCAATATCCTAACTTTACTCCGAGTGGTCGATGCGGGAGAGGCTCAAGAAGAATTACGTGTGGGACTAAAATATTCTTTGGATAATCGACAAAACTATGGAGGAGTGCCAGATTTGACGAAAGAACGCCTTCAAGAAGCTTTACAAAAGGGGGTAGACAAGGGAGAGGATGAATCCGGAAAGAAAAAGAAGAAGCCGGGGGATGCGTTACGAAAAGCTTTAGCTGTGTCCATTACAGAATTTCCTCCAATGTTAGTGGACCACGCAATGCGCGTCACGAATTTCAATTCCTCTCTCAAGCCGGCTGAAGTTCTGCAGAGTGAGGACCTTTTGGGTCATTTGATGAAATCACTTCAAGAAGCCCAACGAGTTGTTCAAGAGATAACTAGCTCAGAAACTTCAAGAGGCTACATCATAGCGAAAAAGAAGGATTCTCAGACTACGTTAGATGATAATCAGGCCGACGACCGAAAAGGTTTACTCTACGATGACTTTCATCCCTTTAAGCCACGACAATTTCAGGACGATCCAACACTGGTATTTTTAGAATTTGAAGGGTTTAACAAAACGGTTGATGAGTTCTTCTCCTCGATCGAAGGACAGAAGCTCGAATCGCGACTCGAAGAGAGAGAATTGAATGCCAAAAAGAAGATTCAGGCTGCGCGAAACGAACAAGCCAAACGTCTTGGCGGATTACAGGAAGTTCAGGCACTTAATGAACGCAAAGCGGGTGCTTTGCAAGCTAATGTTGAACGAGTCCAAGAGGCAAAAGATGCTGTTAATGGCCTGATCGCGCAAGGTATGGATTGGTTCGAAATTGGACAACTGATTGAATTGGAACAAAAGCGCAATAATCCGGTAGCTTTGATGATTAAATTACCCCTGAAGCTAGACGAAAATACTGTAACGATTCTATTGGACGAGGAAGTATTTAACGATGAGGACGATTCGAATTACGAAACTGACAGCGATGTGTCCGAGAGCGAAGATGAGGAGAAGGCTGTTAAACCCACTAAAAGGAAGGATAAGGTTGCAGATACCCGGCTTTCGGTTGATATTGATCTCTCACTGTCACCTTGGGCCAATGCACGCAATTACTTTGATCAAAAACGTTCAGCAGCAGCGAAGGAGGACAAGACCTTGCAGTCGTCTTCGAAGGCGTTAAAGAGTCACGAAGCGAAGATCGCCCAGGATTTGAAGAAAGGCTTGAAGCAAGAAAAGGCCATCTTACGACCTGTACGGAAACAGATGTGGTTCGAAAAATTTATTTGGTTCATATCTAGCGATGGATACATGGTTCTTGCAGGCAAAGATGCTCAACAAAGTGAGATTCTGTACAAGAGATATCTTCGAAAAGGGGATATATATTTGCATGCGGATATACGCGGGGCAGCCCCCGTCGTTGTCAGGAACAACCCACAGACTCCGGACGCCCCAATTCCTCCGCAAACCCTCAGCCAAGCAGGCACGTTGGTGGTTGCTACATCAAGTGCTTGGGACTCTAAAGCTGGTATGTCTGCTTGGTGGGTAACTGCAGACCAGGTATCAAAATCTGCCCCTACTGGTGAATTCCTTCCCGTTGGTAGTTTCAATACCCAAGGAAAGAAGAACTTTTTGCCTCCTGCTCAGCTTCTTCTTGGCTTTGGTGTTCTATTTCAAATCAGCGATGGGAGTAAAGCTAAACACGCCAAACATAGACTTCAAGACAATGAGCCACTGAGTGGCTCCACCACAGATGCTACACCTGCAGGTGGCTCTCTTCTCGGTGATGAAGGTTCTGAGGACGAGTTGAATCAATCTGGAGAAGATGAACCTAGTCCGGTCAAAGATGGCGAGGACCAACATCAGGATAAAGATAATTCTGATGAAGATGACGCCGACTTGAAGCATAATCCTTTACAAGGTGGAACAGAACAAAGCCTTGAAGCAACCCTACAAGAGAACCTTGAAAGTCTGCAGATCAACGATAAAGATCCTCAGCCGTCGAGCTCTGAATCACAAATAGAGGGACCGGGTGAAGAAGCTGTCGAGGAGTCGCAGTCTACCGTCGCAAAAGCTGCATCTGTTCAAACCCCGCCCAAAAAGGGTCCTCCACCAGCCAAGCGAGGCAAGAAGGGAAAGGCCAAGAAAATCGCACAGAAATACAAGGACCAAGACGAGGAAGATCGCATAGCTGCTCAAGAAATTATTGGGGCTGCTGCTGGTCACGAAAAGGCTGAGGCCGAAGCAAAGGCTAAAGCGGCTCGGGAAGCTGAACTTGCTTTCCAGAAGGAGCGTCGACGAGCACAACATCAACGGACACAAAAAGAAACGGCAGAGCATGAAGAGATCCGTAAATTGATGCTGGAGGAAGGTGTTGATACTCTTGAAGATAATGAGGCAGAAAAAATGACATCCTTGGATGCATTTGTTGGTCTTCCTTTACCTGGAGATGAAATCCTAGAGGCAATCCCTGTTTGCGCACCATGGGCTGCAATGGGAAAGTATAAGTACAAAGCGAAGATTCAACCCGGTGCCCAGAAGAAAGGCAAGGCCGTTAGAGAAATCCTTGGAAAATGGATTGCAGCCTCTAGTTCAAAGGGTGCGCTGGATGAAACGAGTACTGACACCGAAAGGATATGGCCAAGAGAAATGGATCTGATCAAGGGGTGGAAACCTGAAGAGACCACAAATGTAGTACCCGTCGGAAAAGTAAGAGTAATGATGGCCGGTGGTTCGGCAGGTCCGCCCGGGGCAAAAGGAGACAAAGGAAAGAGTGGTGGTAGTAGAGGTGGTAGAGGTGGTAAAAAGAGATAGTCCACATTTTATACTTAGATAAATGGCACATGTCTATTTCTATAACACATTGCTATCTTTATTGGAAGTTACACGCGTGAGGGAAGTGGACCTATCGAAATCGAATGTATCGTACGCGTCGAGTACATTTGGCGCACATTCGGCTACTCACAACTCAACAAATCACAGGACCGAATCCGACCGATAACCTTGGCGTTATTTCTTTCGCCGTGGGATCCCTTGTGTTTTCAGTCCCCCACACTCCTGGACTCAAGTCACCAGCATCGTCCCCAAGGTCGTTCTCGGTCTATGTAATCGTGGTCCATTGAGACGCAAAACGCAAAACGCAGCGTAACGAAGCACCGGAATCTAGATGGCTTGGGGTATTGGAACTGGAGCTGCTCAGCTTATTTCTATCCTCTCCTCTCTTCTCCTATCTTATCTTATCCTTTAAAGCAAAAACGGGAAGGATGTGATCATGTTGAAGGCGAGACGGGTTGAGGATACATATGTGTTATGCACAATGTTGATAGGATATCCTGTGCAGGAAGAGATCCATGCTGGGTTTGGGATAGGATGGGAGAGGATGGGAGAGGATGGGAGAGGATGGGATGGTATGGAAGAAGAGAGGAGTAGAATGGGAGTTTGAACTTTGAATACGCTGGAGCTGGTTAAATAAGTAAGTTACCAGCTCATGCCGCACAGTTTCTACACAATTTACAAATGAATAGATAAATTTGAATCACCAATAATGAGTCCCAAATTCACACTCCTCGGTTTCAAACCCGTTCACAGCGTAACCGCGAACCAGGGTGTGGTAATTAATGTATTAATAGAAATCAAATCAAGATTATCATCATCCATCACAACAGTAAAGTATACCGAATGATATATTCCTCATTCCACTATCTATGTTTTTATACATATACATATACACATATACCCCTATCTATATCTACATACATATCATATACACATATTACCCCTATCAAATCCCCAACCATACCTACGTCGTAAAAACCGCAACATCATACTCCTTCAAGACAAACTCAAACGCTCCCCCTTTCCCGGCCACCACACTCGT
This sequence comes from Myriosclerotinia curreyana, assembly GCA_002162495.1. NCBI lineage: Eukaryota > Fungi > Ascomycota > Leotiomycetes > Helotiales > Sclerotiniaceae > Myriosclerotinia > Myriosclerotinia curreyana. The sequence continues at coordinate 312,297 of NGKJ01000007.1, forward strand.
CGTCGTCTCCATCACCCAATCCTCATTCCCAAACATATTCATACTGTCTGGCTCGGGCGCATTCAACACGGTTAACATACCCTCCGCACCCTCATCCACGCCTTCGAAAGTGAGCGAGAAGGGGATCGGGGTGGTGGTGTTGTAGATGGCGGCTTTGAAGGTGTAGTGGCCGGGGTCGCTGACGCCGATGACGTAGAAGGCGGGACCGAAGGGGGAGGTATTGTTGGGGGAGTTTGTGACGGTGAAGGGGACCGTGGACGTGTAGCGGTTGTTGGAGAAGAGACGGATTTGGTGGTATGAGTTGCTGAGGACGGTTTTGGAGGGGTCGGAGCTGAAGGTTATGAGGTCGGGCTTTGGAGGGGTTAGTTTTGCATTCGAGGAGGTTGGGGGGTGGTATTTGTATTTCAAGTTTGGGGGTGGAATGTAATGGGTTTGTGGGAGAAGAGGAGAGGAGAACTTACAGTCCATTCGTAAGAATTTATATTCTGGAATCCAGGCGCATAACAGGCACCAAGTACAATATCACTATTTCTTTCCATACCCAGAAGATAGATAGCTTCACCAACAGCACCAATCCAGGATCCGAAGTCTAACTTGGAAGCATTCCAATCAACTGGTGCGCCGTTTGCGTTGTCTTGAATGACGGCATATTCGCCTAACAAGATGGGATAAGATCGATTTGCATTATCAAAAACGTCGAATTGGGCTGCAAATTCATCCGGTCTGGCATATTGATGGTAATCCTCGCCTGATGTATGAGGAGCGCCAAAGGCGAGGAGATCTTGAGAGGAAGAAAGGACGAGGATGTCGGGGTATTTGGCATGGATGGCTTTGTAGAACATGGGGAAGCGGTAAGCGATATAGGAGGTTTCTGCTCCGCCTAGATTATCTTCGTTACCTACTTCTACATAGTTGATTTTCCAGGGTTCGGGGTAACCCAGGGAGGCGCGGAGGGCTCCGTAGGTTGTGGAGTTGTCGCCCATGAGAAATTCGAGCTCGTTCATGGCGTCGTCGACGTAGGGTTGGAGATCTGCCTCTGTGATAACGTCTGCGGGTTTGACGTAACCGCTTTTGAGGTAGAGGCCGGACCATATTGCTAGGATTGGCTCTACATCTAGGTCTGTGCACCACTTTGAGAGTTTAGTTGAGTGTTTGTTGGATGATTCAAAGAGTGGAAACTTACATTCATATATTCAACCAAACCAAGCCCATCGGAACTACATCATGAAGTTAGTATAAGATAGGTGTAAAGATTGAGCGTTTCTATAGAACTAATTGTGCTTACTTTTGATATCCCCAAGTTCCTGTAGAAGTTCAAGTGTTAGCAGAGGGATTCAAGAGTAGACTAAATTTGAGTTGTTGGATTCATACCTGGTCTTCCTGGGCGATCCTTAAGAGGTCCAATCGTCTCATTCCATGCCCAACGATAACCGTAAGTATCTCCCTCACTGTTGTCACCAATCCATTAGCATTAGTTTCTTGGGTAATGCATGATGGGAGAAGTACATATTATTTCCACCTGGAATTCTGAAGAAACTTGGATTAAGATCTTTCAAGGCTTGCATAAGCTCTGGTCGATTACCATTTGGTCTGTTGTTGTAAGTTGGTGGGAAAAGACTGATGAGATTGAAGTTGAGGGAGTTGCCACTCTCGAATTCGATGACGAAGTTATTCTTGGCATTTGGTGCCGCGGCGGTGGGTTCGAGAGTGAATGAGAACTCAGTCCATTCATCAGAGGTAGAATTTGAAGGTATTTCGATACTCGCAAAAATGTCACCTGATGCGCCGATCAAGCTTGCCGTGAAGTTTCCAGTGTAATCACCCAAAACCCAAAAGCTTCCAGTATATGTTTGAGGTTCAACACTTATTCCCCACCATCCAGGGTTGGAGAGTCCTAATGTCCCAGTGCTATTCCATGAATTGCCATCGGATGAGGCTCGCACGTTGACTGATGTAGGTAACGCTGATGATAATGGTATTGATGTGTTTTGTAAAGTTAAAACCGAGCTTCCTATGCCCGTCCATGGTTTCAAAGTAGATGCAAATTCTCGATTTCCCTGGAAAGCTCGATTTTGAATTAATTCGGCATAAATTCCACCTTCACCAGAATGGTTGATATCCTCGAACATAAGACCATATGCCAATGGAGAAGAAGCATTGCCACCACTTGCAGACGCCGTGATATTGATAGCACTGGCAATGCTAGCAATGCTAGCAAGTACCGGCAACACAGAAAGACTAGAATGAAACATATTGGGAAGCTCTAGATTCGACCTGAATGTAACCTCATGCCAAGAGGGCTATATATATATATTTCGGAAATACCTTTTCCCAAGCATTCAAATTCATTATACCCCGCATTCGACATTTACCCATAATTAAGATGAGGTAGATATTTACCCGACACCAAAATCATGTAAAAAATGAAGCTATTTTCTAAGTGTTCGAATGCTAGTTGATGCTATATCTCCGCATTTACCAGGTTTACGGTATTAATTATCATCAATAGAGACTTCCGATTGATGCGCATCGAAATTTTGAAGATGGATGTCCTTGCTTTATTACAAATGCCATGTGACATGTGATATGCAATGCATTAAGGCTAAATTCTTAGTTCTTAGTTGGCGTTGGGGATGGCGGGGGAGGAGGTTCTTTTTGCGGGGATGAGGATGAGGATGGAGCAAAAGAACATTGGAAGAAAAGATAGTAACTTCTTGTAGAATATGATTCCAAAAAACAATGGATTCCCACTAATGAAAACCTTAAGCACTTGATGAAGGTATCAGTTCTTCGTATTTACTACGGAGTACTTCGTATAGAAAATCGAGTATCCTGGGCCTAGAGATGTAGCCTGTAGGAAGTGACAACCCAGAAGGTATATATATACACTACGTCCTCACCGAGGTAACTACCTATCATTGAAGGACAGTAGCTAGGTAACCCTGACCGCGAGATTAAAGGATGTAGGTAGGTAGGTACGGTAGGTAGGTAGCATTGCATACAAACTAATACATTCCATAATTGTCGCAATTTAACCTCTAAATCTAGATTGGTAGAAATCCTCCCAAACATTATCAGAGATCCGTGGCTAGACGTGCGTTAGGCTTTAGAGAATAGCTGCGGTACCTAGATGATAGAATTCGGCTATCTGTGAGACTTATTATTTGTAGTGTAATGGTTGCTATTTTTTTTTTTAGATAATATAGATTGACACTCCATGATATTACACAATAATAGAGTTGAAGTATAAAGATATGCTCTGTATACCTCATCGACATGGGAATTTTTTGAATTGTCGGATGAGAAATAAGATGAAATACAGGAAGAAGGATGGCAACCGGGGGTGAGAGTGGGAGTGGGAGTGGGAGTGGGAGTGGGAGTGGGAAGTGGCCGTTTGCCTAAGCTTTGACAGCTCAAATAAGGGTTCTTGGGGGAAGTTGCTGAAACAGGACCCCACGACAAACACCTGCACCTTTGCAGTAACAATCAATATTGGTGTTGGTATGGCAATGGCAATGCCAATAGCAATGTCAATGGCAATGGTATGATGAATTAATTCGTTTGAATAGCATCAATTGTTTTGTTTATTTGCTATCATTTTGGGTTATTGCAGTCTTTTCAGTCCTTTCCATCATCATCTGCTTTGCTTTGCTTTGCTTTGCTTTGCTTTGCTTTGCTTTGCTATCATTCAATTCTGTTGAAATTCACTTGATCTTGCGAAATAAATGAAATTTCTTTCTTTGCTCTACTCTACGAGTCTACGCGCCGAAATCAATTCCTGCGATCCACCAATCTTTCCTATATTCGAGAATCGATTTGTCCAAAATTATGGAAACACCCCGCTCTGGCAGATGCACCTAGCCATTTGGGCGAAACCCAATCGAGACCTACAAAAATATTGAATTCCAAAGATTGCAAACGCGCACACCTCGCAACTTCAAATACATAAGCAAGCGCCTGGAAGAGGTTGTGCATGGCATATACTATCAAGGGGAATAATCGCACAATGTCTGCTATACCGAAGACACCAAGTTCGGCCGAGAGAGCAAAAGAAGAGATTGATGGCATTATCGATAGTCTTAACCGGCAATGGGACTTGAGACTCCTTAAGACGAAGTTTGAATCACCTGGAAATCGACTACTGAGATCAAGATCAACAGAAGACCAAATCACTTCGAAAATTCCATTTTTATACTTCAAAGCCAATGTCGAGCTATATGCTGCTCTTGAGAAGTTTGCCGGTCAAGCTACACATCTGTATAGTGGATGGGTTTATAAACCTAAAGCTGATCGAGGAGTTTTACCAGAACAAACTAGCCTTAGGCCCCACCCGGTCACATCTGAGGAGCGAATAGAATTATTAAAATGTTTGCTGACTATTCTATCTAAAGTGTTTGAAGATACTCTGTCAAGGTCCGCGACACCTGAGTCTCGTCGTTTGCAACAGGATAGCTCGTCCAAAGCTAATGCATCTGTTCGCTCTACTCGAAAGACACAGCCCGATGACAGTCCTGTTGCTTTTCAGTTCACCTCCACTCAGAAAGATTCGAAGCGTCCCCTCGAGCCATTCCCCGATATAAATGCCAGCGCTAAGAAGGTAAGGGTGCCGGAGACCAAGTCAATTGGCCGCGAAAGCCTTTCTAAACTTCCACCACCGCAATGGAATATATCTCGGCCTCAAAATACAAAGACGGACCAAGTCAAAATGGTGCCACTAAAAGGAGATGGGAATTTAGATATGAATACAAGTTTCGAGACCAATGTCTCGAGTGTGTTCTCACAGACATTTAGTACCACGCTCGTCAATACCCAGACTACGGATCCAGAACCAGAACCAGAACCGGTGATGAAGTTGCGTGCAGACCCTTTATCATTAGACGCCGAAGCACCGAAAACACAAAGCTCGGATTTCGGTAGCAGCTTTGATCCCAATGAAGCCGAGAGAGTGTGGACTGAAAGTTTTGGTGCCAAGATCTCGTCACAGGATTTACCCAAATATGATGTGTTGGATGGTGTGTTGGATGACATGGCAGAAGAGATGCTACATGGGGTGTTGGATGAAACAGTGGATGACACAAGTCAAAATGAACTTGAGAAGTGCTTAAATGAATTGCTGCGTAAGTAAATCTATTACATTCCCAAATCTAGCATTATAGTATTCATTTCATGGGTTCAACTGCAATTTAAGCTCTCGGAATGTTAATACCTCAGCACAGCGATGTTACCGTCTTGTCTGAAAAGAGCTCCCTTTTTCGTCAGTTACGAAATCACTCGTATTTTTCTCTTCGTCCAAGTTCCCATAAGCGAATTCAATTTGCCATATGTTAAGGAATGGATAGATTATGACAAACTCTGGAAAATGTTGAAAACTCTTCCTGCACTTCAAGATAAAAGGTTTCCGGAAAGATGTGGGGCAAAGGTATGGGAGATCGCCACCAAAGGATTTATACGTGGTTTCAATGGAGTAGTCTTTGCCGCCTCTTTGCGTGAAAACAAAAAGCAGCCAGAGCCTCTGCTTTCTTTTCAACTGCAACCAATGAAGTTAGATCTGACTAACCGTCTCGAACGAAGATTTGGCAGTGATAGGTTCTTCGAGTTTGAAGTTCCTGATTTGGAAACTCAAAGAAACAGTGCCACAGTAGCAAGAGATCCTAATGCCTGGGATACATTGAAGTCTTGGTTGGTGAATGAGGATCATCAACTTCTAGGTAGGACTTACAAATCATTTTTCGTCAGGATTAAGGATAGAAAGAAGAGCACTTTGAGGTCAGATGCCGATGAGGAAAGTTTTGTCATACCATTTCGAGTATATCTCTTTGCGATTGATGGTAATAATGGTTTTGTCAAAGTAAGGGGAGCGAAAAACCTTGCTTCACATGTTCGTGTTCGCATGACAGTCGAGGAACTTCTGAATTGTATCAGACCAACTTCAAAGAATGATCATCAACCATATATGAAGTTCTTTGCGAGAACTGCCTTGGGTGAGCTGGACATCCTTTGACACGGTATATATGCTAATGACCATACAGCTCTCTCTAGAAATCAAGCTACTATTACTATCGAACGGACTCAAATCAGATACAAAGAGGATATTGAAAACCAAGACAAGATCGATCCCAATAAGACTTATGTCATGACTGATGGCGCTGGCAGAATATCCTTAGCTTTCGCTAGGAAGGTAGTATCCGATCTCGAATTATCGTATATGCCTTCAGCCTTTCAGGGGAGATTTGGCGAAGCAAAAGGCCTTTGGGTCGTTGATCGGAATGAAGATCCCGAAACAGTTTGGATCGAACTGTATAGAGAACAATGCAAATGGAAGCGTGGAGACGAGGGTAGTGATGAGTTTAATCATCCTTCTCATCGCACTTTTGAAGTTGTGGGGTATTCTACTCCATTAAAAACAGCTGATTTAAATACTCAACTTCTTCCACTTCTGATGCATCAGGCCACCGATCAAAAGAGAATGAGAAAGGCCATTGTCAAAGCATTGGAAGAGGGTCTGGATCGGTCTTTGGAAGAACTGAAAACCGCTTTGACTGGTCCTCGAGAACTTCGCAGCTGGGTTCGACCTAAAAATTCCTCCATTCAAGATAGGATTAAGACTGGTACTATTCAATGGCGTGCAGGCTTACCTGCAAAGCATGAAGATAGGCTTAACATCCTCCTTGATGCGGGCTTCGATCCCCGTCACTCACTCTACCTTATGGAATTGGCTAAGAAATCGTTGACCATGCGGTGCGATGACTTAAAGGGGCGTCTCAATATCACTGTTGGTAGATCTACTACCGCGTATATGGTTCCGGACTTTTGGGGTGTTTTAGAACCCAATGAGGTTTATCTGGAATTCTCAAGTTTTGTTGACAACGAAACCGGACTGTCTGACACCCACCTGGAAAATGTGGATGTTCTTGTGGCCAGAAATCCTGCTCATTATGCTAGTGACATACAAAGAGTCACCGCCGTTAGTAAACATGAATTGAGGCATCTTAAAGATGTTATCGTCTTTTCTACTAAAGGTTATCCATCCTTAGCAGACAAACTATCAGGTGGTGACTACGATGGAGACAAGGCATGGGTTTGTTGGGATCCTGCTATTGTGGAAAGTTTCGCCAATGTTGATGTTCCAAAAGTTCCTGACCTTGTCAAAGATGGTTTCATCAAACAAGACAAAACGACTTACGCAGATTTAACCAAGGGCCATTCGGATCCAACAAACATATTTCTGCGTGCCAGTTTCGATTTCAATATGCATCAAAGTATGCTTGGCTTCTCCACGACATTCAAAGAGAAGATTGCGTATAAACTTCGCGATCTCAATAGACCAGAAATCATATTCTTATCAACTTTACTTAGCAATCTGGTCGATCAACCAAAGCAAGGTTTTATCTTTACGGAGAAAGACTTAGACAGAGTCAAGTCTCACATGACTGCAACTACTGGCAAACCCTTCATGCCTCAGTATAAGGATAAAACGGATTTACCCAGTAACAAGGATCACATTCTTGATCATATGGTGATTGTTACACATCAACAGACGGAGAAGTTACTCACAGACTTTACCAACAGTATTAATCGTCCACCTGATTACGATCCTGTCTTGGCCCAGTTCTACAAGGACCAAAGAGATAAGGCAAAGGTGTTGGCAGAAAAAAGTGCGACTCAAGAGGAAATCGAGAGAGCAGCACAATGGAAACAACTTCTCGATCAATTAGATGAAGATGTTAACAGAATAAAGAACAAATGGAACAGTTCTTTCAACCCATCTCCATCAAAAAGGTCCGCTAGTGGTACGGACCCTGAGGCCCGACCAGATTTTGCACCTATTCTTGATTCCTGCTTTGAGGAATTTTGCGCCATCAAACCACTTGCGAGCAGCAAATTGATCCTAACATGGCTGGACCAAGATACCGAATCCGAATTTGGACAATGGTCGCTTTTGAGGGCCAGTGCGCTCTATGCCACGTACGCGCCGCGACGATATTATCGGGATTCGGATGTTTCGAAATTGGTTTGGTGGATGGCGGGGAAACAATATGCTTTTATCAAGGCGACTCGAAATGGAATGACGCCGGTGAGCGATTATATGTATGCGATGCTCAAGGCGAACACGGGGTTTGTGAGGCAGGTGAGGGCGCATGAGGGGGAGGGGTCGTGGGTTTATGGGCAGTTGGATGGTGGGGATACGGATGATGGTGATCTTTTGGATGATGATTGAGATGTAGGAGATGTAGTTGTTGATGTGAAGTGTATCTAAGGGAGAGGGAGATGGAGATGGAGATGGAGATGGCGTTTGCTTTTTCATGATTGGCTGGCGGATACCCATTTGTTGTGAGATGCTTTTTTTGGTATTTTATGTAAGGTAAGGTGAGGTTAGGTGAGGTTGAATAGATGATTCCATAGAGTCGGGATGGCATGGCATGGCATGGCATGGCATGGTCCTGGATAGATAAACTGGGACTTAAAAGTTCTACCATCTTATGATGATGAGATTGGGAATCTAAAATGGCATGATTTGCTTTGCTTTGCTTTGCTTCTTTCCTGATGTGTTGATCTGATTCATAGAGTGCATACGGAGTATAGCAAATATTATCTACGAGTATATCTACCTACCTACCTACCTACCCCTAATAATTGTGTATTCCTGGTAATAATCATGTGTATAAGATAGTAAGAACTTCCTTTATTATTATTATTATTGTGGATTTTCTTTTTGGGGGGAGGGGACGAAAGGGGCGGGAGAAAACGGGTCTTGCGGGAGAAACGGAAACGGATGGGGTTGCGTGTGTACGCAAGTCATTTGTTATGTTGCTGTAGGTAGTTGTTTGGTTTGATTAATGGTTTTATAAGCAAAGGGGAGTAGTTGTAAGAGTTAAGTGAATAGTATTGAACTGGTACTTGGGTACATGGAGTACCAGAACCTTTGTATATAAAATTGTAAGAGTGAGTTAGTTTACAGCTCGAAATGAAATATCGTTCGCTAAGATTCTATTAATATTAACCAAAGCAAAAGATCAACTCAGAACAGAGCAGAGCAGAGCAGAGCTAGCTTTATGAGTTGTCTGCGTAATATTAATTTCTTGATTCTGGGTTTTTGGTTACTAAGTAAAGGCTACCAATAATAATGTCCTTGATGTCCTTGATGTCCTTGATGTCCTTGATGTCCATGATGTCCATGGAGTTGAAACGTTTAAAGTGGGGAGTGGAGAAGTTGAGAGTGGAATGGAGAGATGTAGTTAGGGGAGGGAGTTAAGGTATTCGGGAGTCGGGAGTTCTGAATGAGGCTTTTATTTTATTTTATTTTCTTTTCTTTTCTTTGATTTTCTTTGATTTTCCGTTTCCTGGGTAGGTAGGTATATTGTGTGATGGTGGAGGATATAATGGATGGATGGATGGATGGATGAGACTTCAACTAGATCCTGAATGACATCTTCAGATAGGAATTTTCATAGGCACAGAGTACTTCGAAATCTCTACATAATAGTAATAATACATATATACTCCATAATAATAACAGGTAAGCCCAGCTTGTTATGCCGGTAGTTTATTACTCCGTATACCGATTCTATTATTCTCTTTCATACTCAACGTAAGAAATATGCAGGAAACCAGTGGGGTGTAAATTGTACTGTGGAGTTAGTTGTCTTGTTCAAAGATTTTCCTTGATCTCGTATTCTGAAAATAGAATCAATAATACGTACATAGAATAGAATGATGGATCCAAAGTTTTGGGAAAATATTATTGGTGCATGTATGTATGTATGTATGTATGTATGTATGTATGTATGTATGTATGTATGTATGTATGTAT
>NGKJ01000007.1:328037-340648 GCA_002162495.1 Myriosclerotinia curreyana
CCAAACCAAACACTAACAACCCCCTCCCCCAAACAGCCAACCTACACCGACGCCATTTCCCGCTCCTGCGCAAACCAAAACAATAAATGTGCTGATGCAGCCAATGATCCCTCGAAAGCATCTGGGGACTTAAGTGTGGGGAGTTGCCAAACTCAGAAGTGTATGTTTATTACCCTGTCTTCTTATTTTTCTTCCGTCTCTCTTGCTTCAGTTTCTTAGGCTCCAGTGTTGCCGGATCCAGAATGGAACATACCTCCATGTTCTGATCTTGACTTTGTTTTCGGTGTGAAGGGGATTTCTTTGTTTTTCTTTGGGGGACTTCCTTTTTACTTTTCTGTTTCCGGTGGGTATTATTTGGGTAGGGTGGTTGGGAGTGGGAGTGGGAATGGATATGTATGATGGGTGTGAATGAGAATGGCGAAATGGATAAATATTCAGATTGAAGGCTGGTCCTTCCCAGCTGATGATATAATTTCTATACATACTGAGCGCGGGAGAGCAACACTAGAAAAGTGAGAAAAGGATGAATATGGGAAGATAATCAACTAGTAGGGTTGAGGAGGATATCAGAAGAAGGAAAGCTAATTTTTTCTCTTTCCAATACCTCAGCATCTTGTATAGCGGCAGGAGCAACTGCTACCCAAACGAACTTTCAGGTCTTAACGAGTTCGAATGCAGAGTTTGATTTTATTTGTGATTCATAGGGGGAAGGGTGTTGGGTTTCTCTTCTTGGTAATGGATTTGATGATGAGGAGGGGTGTTGGGTTTCTCTTCTTGGTAATGGATTTGATGAGGAGGGGGATACTGGGGGGAGAAGATTATTGGGAATGGGAAGGGGGGATAGGTATGGATAGGGTAGGGATGGGGAATGTGTATTGAAATGAACAGAAACCAAGGCAGAAGGGAGGATGAAAGGAAAACTGGATAAATTCAGACACCCTAAAGGAAACAATTCGATGATGAATTCATACGAGGAACGGAAAGGAAAACAAAAACGAATATCTTTACTGCGCAATTCGATTCGATGCGATGGAAAAGGAGGATAGGAAGGATGTATTGAATCTTCGCACCGCACATGGCTTTGTACATAAAAGTTCTTGCGTTTGGTTTGGGATTTGAATGTCAGATCATGAATTGAATGAGGCTGGACTTCCTCATCTCATCTAGCGCGGCACCGAAATAATAAAGGCAGATCTAACAATCCTCCTGCTTTCCCACCATCTCACGCGTGCATTCGTCAAGAGTCTCAAAACTATCGTAATCCCTTGGGTATTTCAACCCAGTTAGTTGTGTTGCATATCTTTCTCGTTTATTACCACTTTCATCAAGAACTTTCCAATCATATATTCGTAATCGCTTGAGTACATACGTACTGCAATGATTCTTGTTGCACACCTCATCGCTTTTTATTCCCCCTTTCGTCAAGAACTTCTTGACTCTTCTCGATTCTGGTGACCGCTTGGTGATCTTGAATACAGAAAAAACTTTTTTGTTGCACATCTTCGATTCTTCGCTATTTATTACCTGGAGATGACTTGTATGGTCTCGTATTAATCGAGCTATCAAGCTATCGAGCTTTTACGAGAATATGCGGGTATCTTCGCTTTTTATTACCCATCTTAACTCTTACAGGCGAAAGTATGAGAGTAACGAGAGTACTGGTACGTGGTTCGGTACAGCATAGTTGTGGAATGTGTGGATGTGTATTAGCCGAAGTAGAATTTGAATCTACGAAATGATATTAAAGAAATACTAAAATCTACTTAATTTAAAAATATTTAACGTTAATTTATTATAATATTATTACTAAATTTATATATTTAATATAAAAATTGAATAATGGACGGACGAATGAACGAATGAAATTTACCAACGACAATCTGCATATAAAACTCGTATAACCAGAAAAACCCTCCTCTCCAGAGTCTCCACTTCCCCTCTCATCTGCCGCGGTAACGAAACTAACAAGTCACGTATTCCAGTTACACGAGCATATATGCAGTGTTACAGTAATTTTCAGGCCCATTTTTCAGAACGAATAATCGAGACCGAAATCTGTTTAAAAAATCTTCCAAGCGACGGGTAAAATGTCTACTTACCCGTTCAACACTTTTAGACGCTAGTTTGTTTTCTTTCTTTAAACGAGGGCCCCTAAGGGTTCCAACTTTCTGTCCCCTTCGGTAAGGTTAGCGTACGGAAAAGTGTTCCGGTTGAGCCATACCCAATGCTGCTTTTGCTGTGGGAGTTTTTTGCTGCTTCTAATAATAACAATAATAATAATAATGTTTTTGGGAATTGCAGTTTGCTATCTGGGATTGGGGATTCGGGGCTAGGTGTAAAAGCGAGTGCAAAATTAAGCTTGATGTTTAGGTTGGTGCCGATGTATGTATGCATGCATAAAACGGGGAAGCTACGGGGTAGTTGATGGTTGATGTATTATTGTTTGGATTTGCTTCGACTTATAGGTGTGGTCGTTGTTGATATTGATATTGATATTGATTTGATATTGATACAGAGACGCACAGAGGATTTGGTTTGACAAGCTCACAGTGTACAAGAATGACTGGATTAGAAAGGGATAGGATGGGAGAAAAGTTAAGAAACATAAGGCAACGGGTAAAGGCATGAATTTCAGGAAAATAAATAGTTTGTGACAGGCCATATATGCAGGTATGCGGCGCGATGAGGTACGTTTGATATTGATTGAGGGGAGGCTTGATTGAAATATCAATATTAATAGTTGGTCCTTGAGCATTCAGGGCTAATACAGGTAGGCAATCAAAAGCTTCAAAGAGTTGTATCATACGATAGGCCTGCCTAAACTGTGATATGATGTGATGAGATGAGATGATTGCTGACAGCGGAGATGGCCCAGATGGGGAATAGAAATTGATATACAAGTGGATCTTAAGATTGTTTGGTTTGAAATCATATATGTTTCTATGTACTTGCGAACTATCTATTTGTTAAGGAAGAAAGATTCATTCTCAAATATTATTCACCTACAAGAGACAAACCTAAGATATCCAAAATGAAGTTCTCATACGCAACGATTCTTCTTGCTATTGCTGCTTCTGCAATGGTTAACGCAGGAAAACCCAGTATCGATGTGTATGTCTCCCCTCCACCCAATATAACCAAGCTCAACCCAAATTAACAAATCCCCCCAATCCAGCGCATCCGTATTCTCCTCCTTCTACTCGGGGGTAATGGGGTTGAGGGGAGGAAGGGATGGAAATCTGATGCGATGCTTTTCATGATGTTATGATGAATGGTTGTGATGGGGTTTACCTTCTCATAGATAAATGATCCGCTGTTATGCCTGTATGTCTCTTAACCAGTTCATATTTGTGACTTTGTGAGACTTAGCAAGAGTGACACAACATAAGAAGATGACGAACCCCTATATCACCCAACCATGATGCCAAAGATCATTGCATATTAACACCAAGGCCCTATCATTCACCATTTCACCATTTCACCATTCAAAAGCAAGAAGATAAAAGTTATATGTAACAAAGTTCATTAGACTTTGAGTTATATCTCAGCTAAGTGTATTATGCTAATCCAATCCTCAAATACACAATCCTCAAATACACAAGAAAAACCCCTCGCCTCCCAAAACCTTCTATCAAATCCTGTCCTTAAACTGCGGTTATTAAAATCAAAAATCTATTTGCGCGCTCTGTATCATTTCCATCATTTAATATCTTGTCATCCCACCCAGAGGGTATGTCCAAATACAATATTTCCGTCCAAATCTGCACCATTTTATACAAGAAGATGAAAACGTCTCAATCGTGCACGACAACCACCCACCATGCGCATGTACACCATCCATTCCACTCTGTACCCCAACAACCAACCAAAAAACAAATGCAACAGAACTCTAAGGCTTGCTAAGTTGCTCCTTTCTGAAGAAGGTGAAAAATCCTCCACAAATAACAAGTTGTAAAAGTAATCCAATCCAAAACCATGCATTACCCAAACCGGCCGCTCCGTTACTGAAATCTGGGAAGATAGGTCCAGGTCCAACGTTATTGGGTGCCCAAGCTCTTGCTATAATGGTAGCCACGGATCCCAAGACTTGAGCGGCGATGAGAGTGAAAGCGATGTGGACACGAGTGAGGGTTTGAAGCAAGATCATACCGAATCCAACACCTTGAAGCGCGTCAAGCATACCGAGCCAAAGCCACAAAGATCTCGAGAAAATAGCGCTGGCAAGACCTCCGCCGACCCAAGGTACGTATTTACCCATAGGAGTACAAGACCAAAGCATTTGACACCATCTAGGAGCTCCGAGACCAATGGCGAAAATGGGGAGGACCCAACTATGATCTTTACTCAATATAGCAAAAAACCAAAGGAAGCCTGCCCACACAACTCCGAAGAAAAAGATGATGAGAAGTACGATGGCCCATGTTGGAGCGTGGTTGGAGGAGAAGAGGTAAAGCCAGTTGCGACCATAGAGCGACGAGAGGAAGAAATTTTGGATGCAAACCGTGACGAAAAACCACATGACAATCTTACGTCTGAAGAGCGAGGCGTAGAAAGAGGGAACTTTTCCAGGAGCTTGTCGATAGTATTCTGGTAATCCAAAATAGATCACCGCTCCAACCGCCCACATGAGTACCGCAATTGGCAGGACCACTGCAGACATCTTAGAACTGGCTGTTGTGAAAGAAGCTCCAAGACCATCGGCTTGTCGTCTGGTGAGATAGTCTCCCCAGAACCAGAGAATGACGACATAAGCTTGTTGTGTTCCTTGAATAATGCAAGCGCGGAAAACCCATGCTTTTACCGGAGATCCTCCTTCGTCTCCAAAGTTCAAGGCGAAGAATATACTACCCGAAGAGGAGGCAACAGCGTACAAACCAGTAGCCACATTTTGAACCCAACCCTTCTCATCAACGCCGGAGACGAAAGGAGCACAACCGAGGAGGAAAAAGGCCAGTCCGTAGAAGACAAATGGAATACTGAGGACGTAGATTGATTTGAAGTAGGAGAAAACATGCCACCACACGATCGAAAAAACGAGATAGATGGTTGAGGTGATGTAAAGTTTCTCTGCAGTTTGACCCACAGTACCGGTAAGAAGAGTGATTTGGTAAGAGTTAGCTGCAATGATTTGACCGAAGGCGAGTAAGAACGAATAGACTGGCCAATCCCAGAAGCGATATTGCATGACTAGACGGAGACCTGTAGGTGGCTTGTAATCTTTACCGAGTAAGAATTGATCATTGGCAGAAGATTCACCAGTAAGTGCCATGCCATCTTGACTAGAGTTTTGTCTCGAGTGAACGATAGTATCGTTGGTGAAGCTATCCCGACTTTGGGATCGTCCGCGGCTGTCATGAGATCTTCGTCCACTGCCCAGGGCAGAAAATGCAGGTGTGACGGGACCTTTTCCTAATCGTGCATCACGGAATCGATCGAACCATTTCTTTTCGGATTTCATAAGATATTCCTCGATACACAATTGTCCTTCACTATTCTTTCCATCCAGACCGTCAAGATTCTTGGCAAATTGCTGATAGTATTCTCCCTGGGTGTCAGTGAAGAATGGATCGACCTTTTGAAGTTTGAAATCTGTCTTGTCTCCGATAACTGAACTCAAACTAAGCATGGAAGCTCTGTTATTTTCGGCACCTGCTCCAAAGATCGAGGGAGGTGGAAGTAAAGAATCATGTGCTCCAGGTGACTCATAACCTGGTGAAGTAGGCATCGAGTGAGTTGAATAAACATTTGAGCCATCCTTTAGTCGTGACAAAGAATACTCGGAATCACTGATATGTAAACTGCCAGCAGTAGCACTTGGACTTCGTCGTGGAGAATCGATAAATCCTGGTTGTGGTGAAAGGAATGCGCCACCGGCGGGACTTGGAGATCGTCCTCTGTATTGCTCTTGTTGCCTCCGAGCTTCTAATTCTTCGGGTGTGAGTACATATTCATCGTATATGTCATCACGAATTCGGGCATCTTCATCATCGCTGTCTTCATCTACATCGGTCAGTCCTTCGTCAATTTTGCTTATACCTTCTGCTTGTAATGAGGCATTGCTATCGTTGAATCGATTATTCATCACGCGATGACCTGGACCTGCTCGGTATCCCAGAGAAAGCTTTCTGCTAAGTCCTCCAGCTGCAGGCTTTTCAATGCGAGTTGGAGAGGATGGTCTTGTGGACCCCCCAATAGTACTAGCAACATCAAGTTGTGAACTGCTAGCCACACTGGCGGTACCAAAACTCGACAATCTTTTAGCGGAAGAGTAGAAAGTATTTGATGCATCTCTTCCCCTAGACCTCGGTCTGCCATTATGCTTTGCTTCTTCCTTGTTGTGGACCTTGATTGCTTTGCTCTGCAATATTTCTAGATCATTAACCCATTGTGCAACTGGGAAACGTTGCTTAGCGGATCGTGCTCTCATGATTTGACGAGTTTCCAACTTTGAGGCTAAAGCTTCCTTGATGGCTAGCTTGAATTGATGAAGCATATGTGTTGTCGTTGTAGACTCGACAGTGAACCACCAACCAGGCATTTGACCAAGACCACCAACACGGGCACCGATACCCAAAGCTCCCTTTCTACCAAACTCGACGGCTACAAGACCGAAAGGCTCATCTCTAGATGGAATCAAGGCGAACTCGGCTCCAGAGAAAATGAATGGTGGAAGAGCAGTGAACTCAGGCTTACTGAAGACCCGACCCTTGTACTTTTTCATCATGACATCCAGTTTGAGAGCGGCGAATTTTCCATAAAGATCAATGACTGGACCAACGCAAATGAGCTGGACATTTGGATTCTCCTCCAAAACAGCAGGCATGACATCAGCAATCAAATCAATACCCTTTTGCATGGACCATCTACCAACGAAAACCAAGAGCTCAGCTTTGGGATTTTGTTCAAGACCAGCCCATTCTTGAGCTTGTCTTTTGAGCTCACCTCTTTGACTTTCGAAATCCTGGTTGACAGTCGTTTTGGCCAATGGATCTTGAGCACCACTCCAGTCTCCAGTATCAGAAGGATCAGGGTTAGGAAGATTTCCGATTTTGCTCAATCCCCAGAAAATGGGATATCTTGCCCAAGAACGCTTTCCGTACTTTTTACTGACACCAACAGCACCGAAACCCTTTTGATGGATTCTAAGGTAAGAACTTCCGGCGTGGAGCAAATTGAAAACATCTCCGAATTGGACATACTTAATGGCGACTTCTTCTGGGATGTTGTACACTTGACAAACTTCAGATCTCTCCTTTTGGTTACGCATTGGCCATAAACCTTGGAACTCGGCGTTGTGAAGCGACAAACAACATGGAATTGTTTCTGGAAGAAGATGGACGGGTGCGACGGCTCCGTGGTAATCGTTGATGTGGTACAAGTCGACAGGGAAACGCTTGATAGTAAGAGCGATACATTGATTCCAAGCACTGTAATAAACGGCCGAGTCTAAATCATCCATACGGGCTGGATATGGCTCAGATTTGGATTGTGCTCTGAACACTGGTGCATCGAGAAGAACGTAGGTGATGTTTCGTAGAGTATGGTACTGAACTTGAATGGTGTAGGAATTTCCAAGAATCGTTACATCCATAGGTTCAGCTTGGTGATCAATAGGATAATCGATTCCACCAACACAAGGAACGACCCAGATAAGATCCTGATGACCCAAGTTCTTTCCCATCAATTGTGCCATAACACCAAGACCACCAATCTTAATCTTGATAGCCCAATCTTCGATATCGTATTCCATAGTGGCAATAAGCACAGTTCGTCGTGGGGCATTTGCGACATCAGCCTGGAGTCCAAGTTGTGTAGCATTTTCGTGAAACATGGACTGTAATCCTCCCATAACTGTCATTTCTTTTTCGGAAGGGTCCTCTGTCTTTTCTTTCTTTAACTTTCTACGAAGAGCCAATGGAATGTAGTTCTTTGCCTCCTTCACACCAACACTATTGAGTTTGACAGCGTAGAAAGACTTCATGAAGAGCCAGATACTTAGGCCACCAGTAAGAACGGGGACGATCCAAAGAAGGACCACCATCAAAATTTGGTATGAATGATTTCCGTAAGGAATGAGATAATATCTATAATTTCCATCGTCGACTGCAATCTTGTATCCAAGATATGGTGTTGGTGGTACAAGGGACATGTTGATGAGTGCGGTAGAAAGCGACGAAGGCGGCATACGATCAAGAACATTATCTTGGTCAACATCTCCAAAGACGAAACTTTCATCTGGTAGACCATCAGGGTTCATACCCCAGATATTGCCTTGCAAAACTAGAAATCATTAGCACAGTTTCAGCAAACCATAGGATGCAACTCACCAGCTGGCCATTCAGTCATAAATGCGAATTCCCAAAGACTGTTTTCCTTGTTCAAGACGAATTCATTATCAAGACCGACATCATATCCATATAGGTTAAATGGACCATTGGCAAACAAGTGAGGAAGACGCCGCGAGTATGTATTGTTATCCAAATCAGCATGTTGAACATAATCACTGCTACCAGTGAGTTTAGTCCAATATTGCATAATGACATGCTCTCCTTGCCATCCTTGCTTGCTTGTACCATTCCAAGCCTGTTTTTCAAGTGTTGTATTTCCACCAATGTATGGCAGCCACTCAGACCATGAACTTCCCCAGTTCAAAGAATACTTGAACTTATCCGCTCCAGCAGCTTTATGACTGACGTACAATGTACCGTTGTCATGCTTGTGAAGCAACTCTCGTGTATAGTTTGCGGAGCCTGGGAAAACAACGGGATTGTCGACCTGTCCAATGCGAACCAAAAATGTATCTGTTGAACCAGTTGAAGAATCTCCAGATTTATTTTTAACATTCTTGAGGGTGATTGAATGGACACCGTTAGACACATTTGTGAGATTTCCCTTGAAAGTCCAAAGAGTGGGAATCGATCCGACGAATTCGGTGACATTAACCGGACCCGGAAGCAAAGTGCAAGAGTATTCGCCGGTTCCATTAGCTAATGTTGCAACCTTTCCATCCTCTGTTGTAGAAGAAATCACCATGCCGGAGAGAATATCGGAACACTGCATTTCATCACTGAAACCAATTTCAATTTCGACGGATTCCTGTTTCCCGGGGGAAGCTATTGATAAAAGTCGCGCATCGTGTCCTGGAGAAAATGAGGTGATCATAGGCGAAGGTCCAACCCAAGCCTTCTTTGGAACGTATGCCTTGAATTCGTATGGGACGAGAGTGATACTGTCGAGGCAGCCATTGTAACCGGTTTGATTTGCAATTCCCAACTGGAAAGGCCCTGCTTTCAATGTAACCTCTTCATAAGGATAGAACAAATTCTTGACTGTTGTGCCATCAATGAAAGGGGCAACCAGGGAGTCATTGTTACTACAATCAAAAGTGTACGTTATGGTGTTATAATTGTTGTGGTAAACCAGCCAAACTGACTGGTTCGCTTGGCCACCAGCCTTGGACAAATCCTGAATACCCTCATATTGACTTCGCAGTGTACTCCACAGGCCAGTTTCGGTGGCGGTACCATTACTACCGGGTAACAGAATTTCGAATGTTTGGTTAGAGAGTTGTTGCAGATACACTCCGTCTGTCAAAACTGGGTAATTATTTCGCATTTGGTACATTGCTTTAATAATATTTCGGACTGGATGGGATGGGTCTCTGTGATCACGACTGTTCCAATCATCATGACAACCTTGGGTGCAAGACTCATTAGGAAACTTGTAATAGGTACCACTGCCGAGCATGTAACATCCGTGAGTTTGCCAAGCTTGAGAAGGAGACATAGCTTGTCGGCCGAAGAGATAATTGTTAGCTGTGTTGTCCAAGACATAAAAGGCTTGCTCTTCACCCCATAAAAGTAAAGGTATACCAGGCATGTGAATAGTGGTAATGAACAGCCCCAAAAGTTGTTTCTGGGTACCATTCTGGATAGCTGGCCATCTGAACACATCTTGATTGCTGGTTCCGTACATGTGCCGGGGATCAAAAACTCCAGTATTGGGGTTAACAAAATCGTTCGTAAGAAGCATTTCGTTCCATGCCTCCACCCAGTTAGTTGGTGTATCATAACCACTTGCCAAGTTTCCATCCATTCCTAAGAATCTAGTGAGAGTGCGATAAACACTGTAGTGGAAAGCCGCAGAGTCGAGCGCATTCTCATCGAGATCGCGGATGAAGTATGCCAAACTGGAATTGGAGGTCAATTTGACCGCATCTGGAACTGTATCCGGCAACATATCAGGTTGACGTCCACGCCCAAGGTAAATACTTCCGAAAGTATTACCACTAGTAATTTCACCAGTGATCATGAAATTTGTCTTGTTGACAGATCTTGCGCAATCCCGAATAGCGTGACTGAAACTCCCCAATGCATCGACCGTAGTTTGTGTTGCTTTATCCACACGCAATCCATCAACATCAAGCTGCAAGATGATCATACAAGTGAATATTTCGATTTTGGTCCTCACAGATGGAAGCCATTCTCTTAAACGATCCTGGACAGAGGCGAACTTGGATAATTCACGTTGCCAATCGGGAAAGACACCAAAAGCTTCGGTATCGCCATACTGATCGAATTCAGAATCGTAGCATCCTTTCATCTCTTTCGTAATATCTTCCCCAATAGTATATCCATTCTCAGCCCAAAATCTGGGGTAGTGGCAAGTATTGTTGTACTTTTCACTAAAAGCAAAATCCAGATAGTGACGGTCATTACGCCAGAGCACTTCATGCTCATCCAGGGTGAATGGAGTTGAAGAGTTCATATAACCTTTAAAGCCGATCAAGTCTCCCAAGGTTCCCATTGTATTATCGAGTATAACATACATCCCCCTGTCATGGATGGCGGTAGTGGTTTTTCTCCACATGTCGATATCTCCAAAGTGTTGGTCGAGAAGACTAAGATCCAGAGGAGAGTATTGATCCGCGCCCCAAGGCTGATTGATCATAGGAGTTCCGGCTATGTAAATTCCTTGAGCTCCCATTCCTTGTATGTAATCCAAACTGTCGATGAGACCCTGAAGATCACCTCCATGCCGTAATTGGGTTTGCATCCAATCAGTTTCGAATTTAGTTCCATTAATGTCGTCATTTGTTGGGTCTCCGTTGACAAATTTGTCAAGAAAGAAGGAATAGAAAGGCATACGCCAATTCTCGGGAGATGCTTGGAATGTGTGCTGAGGAAAATAGCGAAAGTTAGTCAATGTATACATGTATTGCCAAGAATCTGCTGTGGGTAAGATTCATGGTGAGGAGATTTCTTGATAGTTCAAGAATCGTAAGATTCAACATACATTATCCCATTTCCCCGAATAATCAAGAGCTGATGTCGCCGTCTCATTTGTATTCAAGTTATATCCCACATACTCTTGCTCGTAGCGCAAGGCATCGACCTGTGTATTCAACAAGACGCTGCACAAGACAACGAAATTTCGTGCGAACATCGTGACAAACGAAACCGACCAGATACTCAAGTGACCGAAATCATGAATCACTTGTTCATCAACTTTTGCCGAGATAATATGTAAAGTCCTTAAAAATTCAACTTGTTTGGGACCAGCAATATATTAAGAAGGATTCTTCCAAACTTCCAAGAATTGTGTAAGCTCGTATGCTAGCCACAGATGAGTAAACCTAGATTGAGTCCGACTCAAGTTCTTGAACACGAAAAGACAAGACAAATAACCTGCGGACAAGAATGAGAAGTAACGAACGTGGAAGTCGACCGCAAATCGCAGATTGACAAGAGAGTTGTTTGAAAATGTACTGTATGGATAAGATACTTGAACAAGAGGTAAGAGGCTGAAGTGAGAATGTGTTAAAAGATCACTTCGAACGAAGGACAACTATTCTCGGTGTTGCCCCCTAGAAGTCGATCTTACTATCCTGAGCATATCGGATGCCTGAAGCTTACTATCCAGGTTAACACGACATATTTTTAATCCTAAGCCAGCCCGAAGTGGAAAAGAGCGACTAATAGGGCAGTAAATTGCATTTGACACGAGCTGCCATGCTGGTGGAGAGCACGAAATCTTGGGTGCCAGGGTAGTCCATATGGGCGTCACTGGACGAGCCAGCAACTCAGAGTCGACTTTGACCCATTTCTTCAGGTGTTCACTTTCCAAGATGACCCTATACACGGGTTCCACAATTATTTCTCCGTTTAACTTTCACTACCAATGAGAGGTGGGTAAAACAGAGAGATAACGCCTAATGTGGCATTCTAGATGCACCATAAAAAGGCAATAACTTGTCTAACTCAAACGAATCTAGTACATTTGCCCTGAAGCTTTACCCAACAAAGTAGAATTTTTTTTAGCAAACGTCCCCCTATGATAAGCCTTAGCTACCTAGGTTCCATTCTCCATATTCCTTTGGGTTATGAAGTAATTCTTTCCATTGTTTGCCGGTAGATGAAAGGTACAACTGAACACAGGTATTTGGTGATGTAATCCAATATCAAAATCCCACACCAATTGCTTTGAATGTTAGCGTTGGCGACAGGTACTTACCGGGGCTCTGGAAGGCTAATTGGTGATACAGCAAGTTTCCCTGATTAAAAGGCTGAGAACTCCGAGGGCAGGCTTTCCGTGTAAAGGGGGGGGGTAGG
>NGKJ01000007.1:340748-366316 GCA_002162495.1 Myriosclerotinia curreyana
TGGACGGCCAGAGGCAGCTTGTGCTTGGACTTGTATGGAGAACATGAGGAGGAAGGTGAGAGGAAGATACGAGATTTCCTACGCTGTTTTTTTAGCGAGTTTCTGATACGTAGCCGAAAGTACTCCGACAGGCCTAGGTAACGAACAATTGGCTTCCTTTGTATTCCAAGTTTGTTGCAGTATTAGCAGATTTGCAGAATGTTTTTGTGGTTATAAGCCGTAAGAATATCTACTTTTACTGTACTCTGTAAAACTCACAAATACAGAGGTACCGGCATATGGGTTAATTGTCCTCTCAAGGCGGTAAGGCAACAATTAGCCCATATGTCTGCGTATATGGTAGATACAGTACGATCCAATATCCATGTTGAGCCGTCGTCAATAAGTAGGTAGATCAAACTCTATGCCCCCTTAAAGTTAGGGGGGCCATTTGCTGACTCGTATGCGTATGCGTATGCGTATGTGTATGCGGTGTAAAATTTGACAAGACCTTAATGTGCTTTTGAGTATAAAGTCGAGATGCCCCAGCCTTCATTTTGATAAACTTTTGGTGGTCATTATTAAAAGAGAGATGGGATGAATCTATACATAGATTCTATATAACAGCCCTATTAACATTTGTACTTCATATATGAATTAGTCATCTATCAATGGCAACGGATAATTTATATACTTGCCACTCACCGTTTTTTACTCTTTTTACTAGTGGGTGGTAGCTTTGAGCAAGTTAAGAAGCAGGCAGGCATGCTTGATTTTGGGGCCATGTAGATTAGAGTTCGGGGGATATTCGGAGCTGTTATAATTCGCTTGTTTAGCTAAATGCTTAATACTCTTCCTATAAGAACTTACACTTTCAGCCAAGTAAAGCTTAAGATAAACTATACAAAATAGAGCTAATTGAATACTAAATTAACCTTAAATGAAGGATCCCTGCTTAACTCAACTAAATGTTCCAAAAGAATAGGACATAGGATATGAAAAATTGCAGCAAAATAATACGTACCGAGCAGGATATCAAGTAGATAGTTTTTCCAGAATAGCCGAGCTTAGTCCTTTTTCCGATTCGCTACAATGCCGCTTTGAAACATATTATTATACTCTGTACAGTAACAGTAGGTAGCTAAGCAGAATCTGTGATACGATGAATGGATGAATGAATAAATCAAGACTATTTAATACTACTATTTATTACCAAAAGAAGAAATAAGCAATTGCTTCGTCATTATTATTAATATTTATCATTGAACAAAACTCTAATAAGGTAGGGAATTGTTGCATTAATGCTTACAAATAATAAAGAGAGACTTATGCAAATGAATATGACATGCTGCATTACTGGAAGAAAGGAAAAGCCCTGCAGGATTTCTTCCTTTTTCCCCTTGGCTAGTAGGTAGGTAGGTACCTTCCACTTCCTTCCTTACTTCAGATAGAAGTGAACTGTCTCAACTTTCTGGTTACCGGTACAATTTTCGGAAAGGATACCACGGTCTCACCGGGGGACGCAAAATCCAATCCACTCTACCTCGTATGTTGAGCCGGCTTCGACCGTTATAGTTGGAATCATGATGATCAGCTCATCGATTAACAATAAAATTGGAAAGGGCTAACCTTATGCCAAACGGAACTCGTAGTGGGTGAGGCTACGTATACTTAAGTAGGTATACTCTGTGCTCCGAGTTCGAAGATTTGGTCCACAGAGGGGCATCAAATATGGTGAACACGAGAGCATGAATTATTATTAATGAAGAAGGAAATCTTACTACTACTAGTAGATGGCGATATTAATGAATCTGTTGAACCCCTTATTCTACCAGACACCTTCCTTCATACCTTCCGACGAACGAAAAACTTCACTTCAAGAACAGATTTTTGGGTCTCAATTAAGGGTAGCAGTTGGGTGATGGTTAGAATTGTTAAATTGCTTAATGCTTTTTAACAGTCCCAGACAGCTGTTGCTCCCAAAGGTTTGCCATCCAGTCCAGAGCTACATGCCGATTATCTATTCAACAAAATCACCAAGTTAACCAAAGACTTAACAAACAATAACTCCAAATCCCAATCACTATTCGATATTATCAATTGATCCCAACTCCCAAGAAAGCTGTCGATTATTCTTGAAGCATCATACCGATATCTTCCCCTCTACGGCGCTCTCGCATTCATTCGATGAATAATCAATGTAGCCAATAGCAGCCATTACCCCTGACTAGAAAAATTCCCATTCCTACCCCTATCTTTTGCTCCGCCAAGCCATTATGTGCAGGATTTAAGATTAAATAAGGCGGAGATCTTTCCCCATCCACATTGAAAATGGGTATGGCAGTGGCTCATGCTGCCGGATTGATTATACGAGTAGTTAATTTGTCAAGTTTACCTAGGTCTCCCCACAGTAGTCAACGAAATCTCATCAATCTTTCTTGCACATGACAGCTCAATTTGGTTCAATCTACTCGATTGGGAATTATAGAACATTCGGAAATTCTTCGATCTTCATGATCAATCGAAGGTTGGAAGACTGTTTACAGGGTGGATGGATTGCGGATGTTAATTTCCTGTCAAAACTACTCTATTAGAGTCTTTTTTGATGCTTCTTCTGGTATTGTTGTACGGTGAAGTAATGTTGTGTGGCACAGCGTCTTCTTTCTTTCTAAAACTTTTCCAATAATGTCCCAAATTTATCTTTGCTACTGCCTTCCCGTCCACACTCCTAATTGGCCTAATTGATTCATTTCCACTTCCTTTGGCGACGGCGTTAAGTGGTACAATAGGGGATCTTCCAGATACTAGTTCAAAGCGGTAGGACCGCGAATGCCAAGAGATAGGATTTTCTCTACATATCGGGGTCGTAGCAGACCACTGAAAATTTTTGCGTCTATTGTCACTCGCTATTGTGTTCTGCGTCAAAGAAAAACAAACTGATTACATTGTCGACGCCAATCTAATCAGCCTTTCCATTGGGGGTTCAGCCGTCTTTCTTTTGTATGCGACATTTGCGATAGTGGCTGTATCGCTATACGAGTTGAAATCATGTTGTTGACCACGTCGGAGAGAAAAACTTCGACGGCATTCGTTACTTGGTCAATGTTATGGGTGGTGTTGTTGTCTTCACTCGTTCAAGATGTACACGCTGCCACTTCCGATGATTGGAGAAGCCAATCTATATATCAAATCATCACGGATCGATTCGCAAGAACTGACGGGTCAACTACCTATGTGTGCAATAACACAGCGGAATTGTATTGTGGAGGGACCTTTCAAGGAATCATCAACCATCTAGATTACATCCAAGATATGGGATTTACAGCTGTGAGTTTGCTTATCCCAGCTTCTCCTTGAGTTCTTCCGATGAACAGCTATTCCTATCCATCGTACCTTGTACGACCGTCGCGATGAAAGATGGATTCCTTCAGGCTGGACGATGTGAACTGACAACGCCAAACACAGATCTGGATCTCTCCTGTGGTACAGAACATCAACCAAACAACAGACTACGGCCAAGGCTATCACGGATTCTGGAGTCAGGATATCACCAAGATCAATGAACACTTCGGAACCCCAGATGATCTCAAACTCTTGTCATCAACCTTACACGATCGCGGCATGGTAAGCTAATTCATACCTGCAACTCAATCATATGGATTTCTAATTCAATTGTGCGCATTACAGTACCTGATGATCGATGCAGTCGTTAACGACATGGCCTACGCAGGGAAAGGAAGCGAGGTCGATTATTCCACACTGGTTCCGTTCAACAAAGAAGAATACTTCCATCCTTTCTGTTACATCACCAATTATTCGAATGCATCTAACTACCAAAATTGTTGGCTCGGAGATGATACAGTTTCATTGCCAGATCTCGATACCGAGTCTGACATTGTAAAGCAAACATGGGAGACCTGGGTATCTGAGATGGTCGCCAACTATTCTCGTATGTACTTCTGATTATTCTTTCTTACTTACCCCTTGCTGTTTTCTGGAAGTCTTGGCTGTGGGGAAAAACCGGGGAAATGCACAAGATATTTTGATGTAAGAGTGAGCTAACATTCATCGAACTCCAGTTGATGGTCTTCGTATCGATGCCGCTAAACATGTCGACAAACCTTTCTGGCCGGGCTTTCAACAGGCTGCCGGTGTATTTACCATTGGTGAAGTCTTCGATGAGTTGCCCAGCAATGCATGCTATTGGGCTGTCGATGCTCTCTCGTCTGTCCTCAATTATCCCGCCTGGTATTACATTTCATCTATTCTCGCAAACTCCACCAATGGTATGGGAAGCTTAAGCTACCAATTCAACCAAATCCAACAAAACTGTTACGATACTACCCTTCTAGGTACATTTAGCGAAAACCACGATGTTGCCCGTTTTGGCTCCTTTACGACTGATGAGGCCCAGAGGAGAAATGCTATTACATTCGATTTCTTTACTGATGGTATTCCCGTGCTGTATTATGGAGCTGAGCAAGGGTTCTCCGGTGGTGGTGATCCTCAAAACCGTGGAGCTCTTTGGCTCAATCCAACTGGATATGACCAAACAGCGCCTTTGTATCAGCTCGTCAAGACCCTTAATACCGCCCGTAATGCGGTTAGCAATCATATGATAGCAAATAATTACTCTAACTGGAGTCCTTATTGGGCATACAAAGCATCCATCATTTATGAAGCCGATGATATATTGGTATTCAGGAAAGGAAAGGTCAATCCAGTCGTTTCTGCTCTTACCAATGTTGGCACCAATGGAAAGGATGCTGGTCCTTACCTCCTTGGAGACACCATGTTTAATGAAGGAAGCCTCCTCATTGAAATACTGAGTTGCAACAGCACCGTTGCAGGGCAAAATGGCGCGTTCACCATAACTTTAAAACAGGGAGAGCCACAGGTATGCTGAAATCTTTCCAACAAATATAGGTGATGGATATGAGTGCTAATATTTCAAACAGGTTTGGGTACCAGGTTCACTTCTAGTAAACACAACCCTTTGTCCGACTCCCATGAAGAATGTCAACAAAACCCTAACCGCAGCCACATACTCTCTCGCATCTCAGACGTCGCCATCATCACTCCTTCCATTAATTACCGCCTGTCTACTGTCGTCTCTCTTCTTCTTCTCTTAATGTCCCTCATGTACAGCATTGCGTTGCGTTCTGGCGTTTGGGGTTCCCATTTTGGGGAAAGGAACAATTACATAATCACTTCACAGGGAGCAAGTTTCATTATAGGTTTGGAGCAATACTTTATTACAGGGAATGGGTGTGAAGTGATTGAATCGGTGGGGGAGCATGGCTGGATGAAGTCCATAGCGGCCATTAGAGGGAACGACGAGGGCGGGCGACCGTGGTACGATACTCAAGAGAAACAGATGATTGACAACGAATCGTACAGTACACGGACATGAAGATGAGAATGTCGTTACCTATTTCTTGGTGTAAATATTAGGGAATGAACTTGGAAAGACCGAAGAACAACAAAATATGGGATATTTGTAGATAAAATCCATGAGTATCACCAATATTTCAAATTGATTTGAGACATGAATGTGCTTTTGGTTCGAAACAACATTTTCTCTCTCTTGCGATTCTAAGTCCGCAAAATCGGCTTGTAGTTTCCTTACATGTATCGGAATTTGAAATCCTTCCTTGACAGCACCGAGCACCCCGAAATACAATAAATTCATACCTTTGAAACTACGACCAAAATTTGCATTCATGCATTATTACACCCAAATGACTCGTTATTGCGCAGAGGAGAGGATCTTGTGGCGGCTGATAAGTCTGAGATTGTTCTGTGCTCGTCTCAAATGTGAATATGTATCGCAGTATCAGTCTAAGACCCCCAGTTTCAGGGCCGAGCCATCTGTCAAACGCAGGGGAAATAATATCTCAGTCAGACAGACAGACGCAGGGGTATTATTTCCTTTTGGATGCGTCGATGTGCCCCTGGGCGCTATACACATGGGAGAGAAGTCACGGCAATGATGATATTGAGCTGAAGTCTTGTATGGGACGATGAGGCTATACACTTGGACATACTACACAGTCAGTGTATATATTAGATACCGGATAGCTGAAGTTTATGGAAACTAAGGTACCCATGGTTTTCACAGCTATTAGTGGTTATTTTACGCATAAAGGATATAGGGCTGTGCCGTGGGACAGGAACCAGGAACGTTAATCAGTGTGGTGTTAAATCTGTATTTTCATCTGGTGAACCAAAATTTAGTTTCACACGGCTGAACTTGGAAATTTTATAGGATATTTGCACTTGAAGTTTTGAGATGATTGTAGAACGCGGAAAGAAGTCTTTCGCGTTTATTTCATCTCAACTTCATTGGATTCATTCAAAGGACTCTTGGCCGAGCGTGCGAGCCCAACCAAACTGAGCCGGAAAATTCAAACTTAACAGTTTAATATAAATCGGGGTGCCTAAAGACCTTTTTTTCTTTCTTCTTCTTCTTCATAGACATGTGTAGCCGGAGTTCATATCCTTCTACGAGATGATTGGAGCGCATCTTGTCATCGATCTACCGGTGTTGGTGCGGGGTATAGCTGCAGATTCCCCCAGTTTCTCCATTTACCCCTCGTAGGACCCCCGAGACTTCAAAGGGGAAGACTGATTTCTGATTGATGCGGAAGTTTAAAGTCTAATTAATGATGGAGAAATTATATTCAGAGTTGCAGAGCTCTCGTGACGTTCTTGCTTGACAAGGTCAAGAAATTCGATTCCTCTAGTTGCTGCAAAATGCATGTTCGGAATCTCATGAGAATCCGTGGAAGATAAAAGCTTGGTAAATACTGTGGTGGAAATAGTTTCCTTTGTGTTTTGATCAATTGAAGTCATCGTGATTGAAAGTTGGAAATGCATTCTCTCGGTGGTTACCGGCAGCTATTGCTGCTTTTCTCACTACTTTCTCAAGTCATTACCGCACTTCCTCAGAACCTCAAACCACGACTTAACAATGGTTTAGCCATGACTCCACCTATGGGGTTCGTACTTTCTCTCTCCTAATATTACATCTTCTCTTGCTAACAAATTACTAGGTGGAACTCCTATAACCATTATTCTTGTGCCCCGACTGAGGCCATTGTCCATAGTAATGCACAAGCCCTCGTCTCACTTGGTCTCTCTGCTCTGGGATACCATTATGTGACTGTTGATTGTGGATGGACTTTGCCCAACAGAACCTCTGATGGGAAAATGACTTGGAATACTGCTCGTTTTCCAAGTGGATACCCGGCTTTGGGGACCTTTCTTCATGGATTGGGATTGGGGTTTGGAGTTTATTCGGATTCTGGAACACAGATGTGTATGACTGGTAGTCCGGCACAGGTTGGCAGTCTATGTGAGTTTGTTATGAATTATTATAATTGAGACTTAAAGAAATGATTAGAGGGAACCCATTGATCTTTTGTGGACACTTTCTAAATTGAAAAATTCAAATGGACGAGATGAATACTGACAATCAAAAGATCATGAACTGATAGATGCACAAACCTTTGCATCATGGGGAGCGGATCTACTGAAATGTACGAAGCTTACTTCAAGATTGAGTTCCAAGCTAACATTCCCAGATGATAATTGCTACTCCGATGCAGCAACCGGATACCCAAACGTCGATTACAAGCCATCAACGTCCCCATCTTCCCGCTTCCAAACCATGACAAACGCTCTCGCCACTCTCAGTAGGCCTATACTCTTCCAGATCTGCGAATGGGGAGTCGATTTCCCTTCTGCGTGGGCTCCAGCCATGGGAAACTCCTGGCGCATCACCAATGATATCATTCCCTCCTATCGAACGATTCCTCGAATTCTAAATCAAGCTGTACCACAAACATCTTTTGCTGGTCCCGGACACTGGTTAGATCTTGATATGTTGGAGGTTGGGAATAATGTTTTTACTACTGCTGAAGAACAGACGCATTTTAGTTTATGGGCGATTTTGAAGAGTCCGTTAGTTATTGGAGCAGCTTTGAAGGATTCAGTTACGAGTATTAGCTCTGCTTCTTTGGCTGTTCTTAGCAATAAGGATATTATAAGTTATAATCAGGATAGTTTGGGTGTTGCGGCAAGTTTTCGAAGAAGATGGACAACGGATGGATATGAAGTCTGGGCCGGACCATTGAATGGAAGTCGTACTGTGGTTGCCGTTATCAATCTTCAGAATACAGCAAGGACGCTTACTTTGGATCTTCCAGATGTAGGACTGCAGAAGGCGAGCACGGTTAAGAATATTTGGGCTGGTACAAGTGCGACGAATGTTTTGACTTCGTATTCTGCGTCTGTGGGTGCGCATGGGACCATGATCTTGGAACTTGGAGGAACGACTGTGGCGGGAACATATGCTGCGAGCGATGCTACCGTTTCTGGGTACGTTTATTTACCTTATCTCTTAACTCTAATCACTCACTATATGAGTATTAATTTTGATATAGCTCAACTATCACATTCTCTAAAGTCTACGCCCAAACATCCAGTTCCAATTATACCGCCACCCTTCACTTCAGCACCTCGTCCACATCATCAACAACCCTCACTATCGCCTCAAAAACATATACTCTCCCCGCCAGCTCAACCTCCCTCACAATCCCCTCACTCTCCTTTATCGCATCCAACACAAACACCCTCTCCATAACCTCATCATCTACACTCCTCCCCTCATCCCTCACCATCACCTCTCCCCCCGCAACCTTCTACTCCTCCTCCAGCATGAGCATCTCCGGCCCTGCCACCCACGTAACATGCAGTACAAACCACTGCACCCCCAGCGGTACAAAAATCAGCTACCTATCCTCCAGTGGAAGTGCCTCCATTACCGTAAACGCCCCCTCAACATCCACGAGCACGTCCTCCACCAAATACCTCTCCATCTATTTCATCAACAACGACATCGCCATCAGTACATCCTGGACCACTGGCACAAATACGCGAAACATGACCATCAGTGTCAATGGCGTCGTGACGCGCGCCGAGTTTCCACTCAGTGGGAAGAGCTCCGAATTGTATGGGACGATGGGATGGCAGGATACGGGTATCTTTGGCGTTTTGACTAGTGGGTGGAAGTCTGGGAGTAACGTTTTGAAGTTTGGGAATGCGGCGGGGGGGTTGGTGGATTATGCGGTGGATTTGGTAGGGGTGGGTGTTTATTGGTGAGGTAGGTAGGTTGCCTAGGATGTAGGAAACGAGGAAGTCGTATTTCCAAGCGGTCATTATTTTTCCAAGTCATATGAAATCCGATATTCAAAGTACAGCTTATAGTAAAATAGTTTCAAATTTGAATATATTTGATCTACTGTTCTTTTTCCAGTTTGCAGATTGTAATTCCATTAGATGTTAACCTTACAAACAGATACGCAAATTAATTTTACTAAAAACTCCAGGTCGCAAAGCTCGAATTGATTTTAGGGGAAAGATTTTATTTTGCTTGCTTGATTCTCGGGCCATTTGGAGATCCAGAAGCGCCAAGTGTAAAAATGCGAGCGGCTCATCTATGTGAGACGTGATCGTATCTGACTTTGATTCACTGCTCCAGACAGTACTTCGCCTAATTGACCGAGTATCTAAATGCTAAACTAATTCTTCGAGGGATGAATGACTTGATTCCTTTCCTAATATTGTTTCATAAGTTCACGGATTCTTGAGACTCTTGTTGAATGAAGTGTATAGCTCCCAGCCCCAATGTACACCAAGGGTGTGTAATGGGAACTGGACTTTTTTTCTCTCAGTAGTAAAAGATCTAAAATCATCGATTCCCTAAGAGTTGCATGGGATTTTTAGCAGGAAATAAACCTATAATCATATATATTGAATTGAAGAATATGTACAGCTCAACCTATTCATCAGAACTATATGTAGTACTTTGCAGCTCCAAACTCAACCGACCATTCGAGATATCCACACGCTCGATACCCTACCCTGCACCCTAGACGAAATCGATTCATCACTCCATGCTTATGTGAAGGTAATATTCACACTATTTTGACCTTGGATTCTCGGGAAGAACTATTCCGATATCAGTATTGGATTCGTTGCACTTTGTTGTTTGCTACAGGAAGCGATGAAAAATGAAGGGGAATACGGGGAGGCAAGCGAGATGATATGAAAAAGCAATAAAACTCACCTCAATTGTCAAAATGTCAGTCTGTCCTGTGCTACCAATCACCGTCAATCCCGCAACCGTAATCGTCAATCCAGCACTATTACTTGACCAAGAGTCAAAAGTCCATCTAGCTTGTTGCAACGGTCCTAAATACTCAGTCCAAGAATCACCAGAAACCATATACGATCCATCTGCATTCAAAGCCTTGACAGCTGCTACTTGTGGGATTCCGGCATAGTTAATTGGGATGGTGAGATCGGTGGTGTTTTGTTTGCTAAATGAGGTTTGGGGAAGAGTTGGGGTCGCCCATTGTACGATTTTTAGTTGTGAGGGGGCGCCGGCGGAAAAGGTCAGGGTTAAAGTGTCTTTGATGCCGGCGGAAGAGTTGGAGGAGTAGAGGGTTGCGAGATAAGCTTGGGTGAATTTTAGAACACCAGCAGAAGACATACTGTACGATGAGTTTGCTAGTGTTGTGCCCGTGGAGGTTTTGATGGAAGATAGAGTATTTCCGTTCAGGAGGTAAGGAACAGATTGTGCGACAACTGCATCACCGACTTTGTGGAAGATATAGGCCGAGGAATTCTGAGATGTGGCAAGTGCATCTGTCGTGCTATCTGCAAGGGAGTTTGAAACTCCTTTGTCAGCATTGAAAAGAATAGACATGAAGATGGGATCATCCCATGTATTCGTATCGCGGTTCAAGAAGTCAAGCCCATTGTCCCAAAGTATATGAGCAAAACCAAAACTCTTGGCAGTTCTCACAAAATAATCCGTATACTTCCATCTAGCAGCAGGTTCGGTATGTAGTGGTGTAGCCTGCCATTCTCCGATCAACGTCGGGATGCCAGTAAAATTACCTGCGAAGAGCTGGAAATCTTGTGTCAAGGAGGCTTTATCGGCATCGGAACCCCAGATAGTATCACCCCAGGCGTTGAAAATAAACATGTATGGGGAGTAGTAATGAAATTGGAGACCCCAAGGTTGAGTGGTGTAGGTTGTGGGTTTGGTGAACCATTGTTCAGTGTATTCTGAATTCATTCCAAGACCAGAAAGTGTGACTACTCTCTGAGGATTGTAGCCCCCAGCTTGATTGATAGCTGCGAGGAAGAGAGTGTTAAGTTTATTAATTTCATTTGCATGATCTTGCGTTGTTCCGGGTGGCTCGTTGATTGGCTCAAAGATCAATTTACTAGATTTGCATCTGAATCTCGTTCCGATTTGAGACCACAGAGAGGAGAATTTTTCTTCGATCATAGTAAGATTGGCTCCAGATGCAGAGACATCTGCCCAAATCCAGGAATCGTGGTGAACATTGAGAACCACATACATCCCAGTGGCTAGGGCTTGATCTACGACTGTTTCAACTCGATCCATCCAAGTACTGTTAACGGTCCAGCTGGGAGAAGAGGTTACAAAATGATATGACCATGTTACTATAATGCTTGTCAGTGTCTTTTGTCTCCTTCATGGCACGAATGGGACTAAGGATTATTACCTGGTATCCTAACACTATTGAATCCTTCAGCCTTGACTGTCGAGAATGTAGCAGCAACGACAGCAGGATTATTCCAAGATCCTTCATCAGGGGTAGCATCCAAAGTATTTCCTAGATTCCATCCTGGATTCAATGCAGCAAAAGCAGCTGATGCAGTAACTGGAGTGAAAGCCGCAGTGCATAATGATGTAACGGTCGATGTTGGTGTCGAACTAGTTTTGGAAGACGAAATTGTGGATGTGGTTGGTTTAGAAGTTGCAGATGTGGATGTGATGCTGATCTTGGTCGTCGTGGTCAACGTTGTGGGTAGTGAAGTAGTTGCTGTACCCGGAACACATTGAGAGTAATCTATACAAAATTGAGTACTTTTCGACGTAGCTAGCTAGCTAGCTAGAGCTTGATGGGTATCTTACACGCATTCTGATATTGGCAAGCATATCCATTAGCGCAAGTAGTAGCTCCAGTCCAACTGGTTCCGCCGCCTAATTTCAAATCAGCAACTGATGAATAGCAATGGTATGGATTGGTGAGAAGTTACATTGAGCATATTCCGCAGCTTGGGAATATACTAACTCCACTGCCAAGAATAGCACACTTAGTAGGGCAGCAGTCTTCATAGCGTCAGCGATACCTCTAATAGAAATTAAAATCAGATACAACTTGTTTCAATAGATTAATATCAATGGGATCATATCATCTTAAGTACTTTAGCCAATCTTTCAATTTCACTTCAAAGTGGTCTCATTGCCTTCCCTGAAGCCATGGCATTCACTTGAATCACCAAAATGAGATGGAAAAATCTGTCCGTCAATTAAAAATTCATTTGCACCCGCATGTTCGGTAACAGATCTTCCGCTTCTTCATGACTCAAAAGAGATATCACCAGGTAAATCAGCGTGGCGACTCAAGAGAGATATCGCCAGGTAAATCAGTGTGACCTGTGGTACGGGGCTCACGGGAATGAAGTGAAGATATGATAAAAACCGGTTTAAGGTAGATTGCCGAATTTCAGGGGAGTTGATATGATAGGATGGATATATTGAATCTGCAATATAGGGTTTTGCCGCCATATACTGCCAATACATATCGGTGGTAGCGGGCCGAAATTTGGGGTACTTGGACCCAAGAGATTGTTCTCGTGATACATGAATGAGATTTAAGGAAAAAAAAGGAAACAATCCGGGGATACCACAGCTTATATGTAGGTATCAAGCCAGATACATCTGTATTTGAGTCCGTCCATTTAATTTACTTGTGCTGAGCCTAAAGTGCAGCCAATCAAGCGGAAGGTAGGTATTGCCGTCACATGTCATGGATTTTGAGTGACCGCCTTTGTTTTGACAGGTCAAAAAAAAAACAATTTACAATTTTGTCTTCGCAAAGATAGTTATTACTTAACAACTTTCCCATCGCATCAACATCAACATCCACACTCTATATAATAATAATAATATTACACACGAATACAAAAAGTTGATTCAAAATCAAAACTAGATGAGCTACGCAGGATTCGAACCTGCAGTCTTTTGATATAGGAGAAAACTGTTATTTCTAACAGAAATCGAAGTCAAACGCGTTACCATTGCGCCAGCAGCCCTTATTAGTTGACAGATGATATGTTAAGCAAATATATATTCTCTTTGTGTCTCTGCGGCAATCAATATTAGGTGACTATGATGTCATATCTACCCCACTTTTGAGCCCCTATTTTATCATACTTCCTCTTGCTGTGTATTAATACAAACACTCGAGGAAAGGGGTTTTTGTCCAATTTCAATCTATCTAGTACTAATACATGGCTAGCCCGGCTACATAATTAGAAGATTTAGCAAAGTGGAAGCTTTATTCTTTTATCGACAAGATTGATCATATTGTACACCTCAATTGATGTATGTATACAGAGAAGCCGCAATCATTTTCTTCAAGTCAAGAACATTCATACATTCATTGTATTTGCCCTGTCTGAAGCCATGTTATTCGAGTACACGTTGAACGGTTGAAGAGAAGGCATAATTTCTCATGTTTAGTACTACAATGCGGACTACCGGTATTAGTTTCGGCTCTGTATAAGTGTATCCCCTAGAGTGCCAACAGAGCACGCAGGTGGTCTGTGTGATATAATAGGTAGGTACCGGTAGTAGTGAACTCATCATCGATTGGATCCAAATAGCTACCCCTCCTCCCCCTTTTGAATCATGAATAAAGGTTTAAACAGTGGGTACGCCTCACAATGATATTATAAGCTGTAACAACCATTCAATAATATATTCTAGTAGATCCTATTGGTTCAGCTACCCTTGCAATATGGCTCAAATATTCAATCTCGATTCAGGGGGAGGAGAATAAAGGGTCTTCAGGGTCTGGGCCTTCTCTCACTCAACTGAGGTACGCAAACACAGTTTTGAAATAGATAGCTGGGGACTACCTATCACGGATTCACGGGTTATATAATTGGAGTTATTTGCGATGTGGATTGCGATGTGGATTGTGATGTGGATTAAAGATCGTACTTTATTACTGTTGGTAAAGCCAATTCGGTAACCCACAGTATGCAACCGGTATGTGTTTGTAGGTTTGCGTCATGATGGGGCTATTGAGTGCATATAGAAATCTGGTCTTGACTCGTGGGTGGACAACGGTAACACTCTGAGCTCGTACGACGTTGAATCTTCTTTACATCATTAAGCCCTACACTTTGGTACCGGAATTTGGATACAAGCGTTTGAGAATAGTTTACACATTAAATACTCATACCGCCAGAAAACCGCAACTCAAAAGCAAAGCGAAATGAAGTATCTGTAATTGATCATTCTATAGTACGAAGTGTATACTCCGTACTGATTTGTTCAAAATTGCGGACTTTCTGGCGGCATGTGTAACGCATACCTCGACATCAAACAGAAGCTGCGGTTGTACAAATATGGGTCGCGTCAAAAGAGCGGGAATCCATGGGAAATGCCGAAAATCTTGAGTTGTGGGGAATGAACACATGCAGCGAGGGGTTGAACTTGTGCCACGTCCTTTCCAGTACCTTCTCGACCTCGCAGACAGTTGAAACCGGACTCTTTTGAAAATGCGTATTCCGAAAGTTATTTTTATTTCCTAAATGTCAGTGCATGAATAGGTCAACATCATGGCACAAATTTGTATATAAAGGTTAGAAGACATCTTCATTCCTCGATCAATCATTCAAACAATTCTATCACTTCATCACAAACACTCATCACAAACACTCCCCAAACAAATCAATCAAAATATCAATCATGGCTTCCAACTACGCCGCCAGAGCCATCACCATGACTCCTAAGCCAGAGCACTTCGAAGAAGTAAGTTTATTCTTTCCTTCAAATCCAAAGTCATCTCGTTGCTATCAATCACCTGAAAGACCTTTTTTCTAATGCAATACTTTTGACAGACTCTTTCCGAATTGGCGCAGGCCGCCAAGGTGATTGAGGACAATGAGCCTGACTGCCTTGTGTACAGGGTTTCAAGAGTCAAGTCATTGACCAGTGCTGGTCCTGAACAAATTGTTATCGCTTTGGTGTAAGTGGCCTTCTGTACTCCTTTCTCCTTCTCGTTTCCACTGCGTACCTTCGGCCAAAATATTTCTACCGCCTGCACTGGCTCGACACTCTACGCCAATTCCCAATCTTCCCCTCCCCTCCCATACTCCAGATTCGTAAGCTGACCAGATTTCAATAGATTCAAAACCGAAGCAGCATTGAAAGCTCATGAGGATTCTCCTCAACACATCGCTCAAATTGAGAAGAAGAAGAAGGAGGGCATCTTGACTGGACCACCTGAGATTCAAACCGTTACTTCTGCTGCAGGCTTCACCAGAATCGGTTAAGATGAGAACCAAGAGACGACCGACAGCTTTTGTCCTCGGCCTCGTTGATTGTTGTATAACATTGATTGTTGTCTAACATCATATGGGATAAGGGGAGAAAGATGGGGAAAGGAAGGGGGAAAGCCCTAGTCTACATATCATAAATACCGAATCAACTGCTCGTTGACTCAACCGATTTCAATATCCCAGTGAATGACTCTCCTAGTGATCTTCTATATCCGCGTTATAAGTAGCATGAAAATAATGATGGGGAGTGAAATTTTGACAAGCGATGAGGATTTAACTTGTTTACTCAAATTAGCTTCAGCCACATGATTCCATAAAACTCAATGTAATTGTTATCAGTCTTCGGCCTCCGGTTCTCTGTGGGTTGTATTATTGACGTCTAGGATGGTAGTTGTACGTCTTTCGTTTCCATAGCCACATTCCGTTCCGATAATTTGGGTGGAGCTTACCTCTAAGAGTCTAGCGTACCGCTAGCGGCCGCGTCATGCGCCGTCGCAGGAACATCAATGATTTTCATAGCCAAAGCAAAGTAAAAAATTAAATGAAAACCGCAGAAAGTCGATGATTACCTGTCGAAGGGTTGCTTCACCAAAGAAGGTCTTATTAAGATCCAGTCATCTTATCAAAAGCAAGACTTGCAGTGGCCAGCTGTATCGCTGTCGAGTAAGGACCACTCCACACGTTACTATGGATGGTACAGGTCATGTAGGTCTCATCTAGGAATTGCTCGATGGCTCTAACACTTATGTAGGACCATCATGGACATGATACACATGCTATGCCTCCTCAGGCAATCTGTGATGCTTATAAGAAGTACCAAAGAATGAGTGATGCAGCAGTGAATGATGATCTTGAGATTGTGGACTTCAATCGTGGCTTGACTCCCGAGCAACAAGTGAAGATTACTCCGGTGGGTATCGTTCGTTCGGAATTGATTGCTAAAGCCCAGAAAGAATTTATGAATGCCGGAGCTGAGTATGATCCTGGTCATCCAGAAGCCTGTACTATTTATGAGCATAGCGGATTCCCGGGTATGCTTAGATCAACCACGAAAGTGTATAATACTCTAACTTCTTGATAGGATTGAGGTTATTTCCTGCATTACTCCCACCAGAATGCCAGGCTTTATTTGTTTCTCGACTCCTCCATCGCGAGCTG
This sequence comes from Myriosclerotinia curreyana, assembly GCA_002162495.1. Classification (NCBI taxonomy): domain Eukaryota; kingdom Fungi; phylum Ascomycota; class Leotiomycetes; order Helotiales; family Sclerotiniaceae; genus Myriosclerotinia; species Myriosclerotinia curreyana. Next base: position 357,348 of record NGKJ01000007.1, read on the forward strand.
TCAAATCCCCTGCACAAAACAAACTTTCATGATGATTATGATATACCCTACCCCCCTCCTAACTCTTCCTTCTTCACTTACCCCCACCAATCCAAAAATCAAGTATTTGCTCCTAGAGACCCAAAATCCAAGCACAAACCACTCAATGCCGCACAAGCTCTTCAGAAGAAACTCCGGTGGATAACTCTCGGCTCCCAATACGATTGGAATACCCGAGCATATCCCTCGTCTTCTCCGACCCCTTTCCCAACCGATATTTCTCGTCTTGTTACTACGCTATTCCAAAATGCCTTTACCCCGGAATCAGGAGTTGTCCTAATGTACTCTACGAAGGATTTCATGCCTGTGCATCGAGATGTTTCCGAGGAATGCGAGAGGGGTCTGGCAAGCTTTACTCTCGGATGCGATGGGTTGTTTGTTATTAGTAGAGACATTCGAAAAGGAGAAGAGCATATTGAAAATAGGGAACAGGACCTGGTTTGCATACGGGTCAGAAGTGGTGATGTGATTCAAATGGGCGGAGAGACGAGATGGGCTTGGCATGCCATGCCTAAGATCATGGGAGGCACCTGTCCTCCCTGTTTGACTGAGTGGCCTGTAGGATCTACGAAAGATGGAAGAGAACCAAAGGAGTATGAAAGGTGGAGGGGTTATATGAAGGGTAAAAGGTTGAACATTAGTTGCAGACAAGTGTGGAATTAACTCTTCAAACTCTCTCTTTACTATGAAGAGCACTTCATCAGCCGCACTACGACGAGACCGGGGTACTGCTGATCCTAGTTTGATTGTCTGATTTAATTTGGGAACGTGAGCAAGTGAACACGGGCCAGAAGAATCAACCTCCCGTGGCCGTACAGTTGGTATTGATCTCCACGTTTACGGTCTTCATATTCCAGTATGTAGGTACCGTACGGTACGATATCTTGGTACCAATACGGCACCAGCGCCCAAATTATACGGCATCAAGTCATTCAATGCAATTCTGACGTACGGTCCTCTTTTGCATATAAGAACTTCTTCTTCCAAACCACCTCTCTTCTTCCACATCTTATTCTGATACTCCACCGTCATAAGCATAAACGTCGTCATATCAACGTCCTCAAGACTTCACCAAATCCTAAACAACTCTCAACATGTCTGACCAGAAGGGCAGAACATTCGCACTGTTCTCAAAATTGCCACCAGAAGTCCGCATTATGATCTGGAAGAAGGAAAAGCCAGCTCGTCGCATCGTCGAAATCAATCAAATCGAACGACCCACAATCAAAAAAGAATGGAACAAGGTGCAGGAGGCATATTGGTGTAATGATGATCCCGAAAAGTGCGGTTACGAAGAGGACGAGCATGGAGAACTGGTCAAATATGGTAAACTATGGGGCTTCAGATCAAACGCTCCGATATCAGGACTCCTTTTAGCTTGTCGTGAGTCGCGAGCAGTGGCATTGAAGTGGTATTCGCAAGCATTCACATGTTCCAGCGACAAGGAAGGATTGGGTTCAGTCTCGATTCCACAAACGTACTTCGATTTCCAGGAAGATATACTCTTCATCACACCGGAGACGTTTCGTCCTAAATATACGGATGTGACCGATGCAGGAATCAGCTACATGGCCAATGTGGAGATGATTTGGCCAGAGCCGATTTTATCGGGAATCTCGGATATGGCAGTGGAGGAAGATTTCACAAGGGTCGAGAACCTTGCTTTGTTCATCAATGATGAATGGTATCCAGAGTGGGACTCTCAGTGGGAATGGCTATCAAAAATCCTGGAACGTACATTTCGCAACCTCAAGACCCTTACCATCGTCGTCGACTATTGCGTTTTATCTCCCCATTGGCGACACGTGAGAATGACGAGGGGAGAAAAGGCAGATCTCGTATTCATGGACGCAGGAATTGATGTTAGGGATGCTTTCTCATTTTACCAAGCTGGTCGTCCTTGTTCTATACTGGGAAAGGGGAAGGGGTTCATGCAAGCGAAACCCAGCGCGAATTTTTTCTCGAGGGGCCACGCTCAAAGGCTGACCCGAGAGACGTTGGAGGGTTTCAGGAAAGAATCGATCGCTAATGGGGGAGAGGGGTGGAATATGCCGATGATAGAATTCAAAAATGCGGTCCCTCGAAAGGTTAGACGAGCGTTGCAGAAAATAAGTGACGAGATATATGCATAGAATGTAGCACTTACAATCAGTTGTCGAAATATTGATGAGCATGAGTTAAGTGAGATGTGATTGGGTGAACTCTTGAAGATCATGGACTGGATTTGTGAACAAGAAGATGACCGGCTTATATTGCGGCATTTTGTGTGGAAAATTGAAAGATCAGGTATCGGTTGAGTGACCCGAGAAGTAGTAGCATATAATTCTACACCGAACTTTTCACAAAATACTGAATGTCAATGTGTGAAAAGTGTGTCCGGCAATAAAAGACTTAAAATTATGCATACTGTGCGTGATAGTGTGAAATTAGAGATCCATGTGTATGAACCACATCTTTCGTACTTTTTTGAAGGGAGCTTAGAATATAAATGAGTACCGGTAGGATGGCCTTCTAATGTGTAGTAGTCAAGATCATGCACCGATCTCAATCTGGCACGGCGCTTAAATAATCCATGGAACTGCCAGTGGCCTTACCCCGAGTACCCCCGCTGTTCCTTCATTTACCAGGGCGGATCGTTTGTATTAATTTAGTCAGGCGCCCTAAAATCAAAGAAAACAACAATTTATGGCCAAGGCAACGATAGTGATTCGGGCTGGGACGAAGACAATGGCGGCGTCTATTATGACAAAATCTGGGCCATCAAATAGAATTTTCCCGTACCAGCAATCGCGATACCTATCCGCTCGTGTTTAAATAGTATGCTGATGATATGCATAAAGAAAGGCCAGGAGCATGTTACTCGCCACAGACCCATTTCAACTTGTAGAAGGATATCCTCTACATCACCCCAGCACTTTCTATGACAAATATTCCGATGCTCCAAACGCAGGCATCTTATTTGCCATGGAAGATTGGAACCCAACGCCGATGATATCCGGAGTTTTTGAATATGGCAAAAGACGAAGATTTTAAGAAGGTGGAAAATCTTGCGCTTCTTGTGGACGCAAAAGATCTGGAGCATTCACGCAATGAAGACGCATCTGAGGATATCGAAAGTTGGCTGGCATCAATTCACAGAAATACTTTCTGTAGCCTCCAAATACTCACCAATGACCATCCTACTCGATCATTATGACGCCCTTCCCCAAACCTTTCCCAAGCTTGTTGGCTTCGTCGACCTGAAGACATCTGAATCAACAAGAGATCTTGTAAGTTGTATTCAAGGATGACCTTATCGACATGAACAAAGCCTATCCTATCTCTCGACCAGGTGGGGAGATGGATGTTCTCGAGGTGGTGATGAGGGAGCCCCCAAAGCAGCCTAATATAAAGAAGCTCAAGAACACTGAAACATTGCTGGCCGAACGTCGAGAAAAATATATTAAGACTGGTAAGGGAAAATGGGACCTCCCTTCAATTGAGCACAAGATAGTGATGACTAGAACAGTGGAGTCATAATTGAGCCAGGCTGCAGGTCAATATCGAATGCGCGTTCTCATGAATCAAGGCGAGATTAGAAGCAATTTAGAGCCCGAAGATACAATAGGCTTCGAAGACGAATCAGAGGGGCCCAGAGACGATTCAAAAAGCCCGAGATGAGCTTAGAAGGCCCTACAGATGATTCAGAGAGTTCGAAGGAGAACTTAGAAGGCCTTGAAGATAATTCAGAAGGCTTTAAAGAGAACTCAGAAAGTCCCAAGGAGGACTCGGAAGGCCCCGAAGACGATTTGGAGAGCATTAACTTTGATGCCATGGCTGAAGTTTGTGTTTAGACTATGGGCAAGTAAAACATTGCACTGCTGAATATTCACACATAATAACGTTTGAAATCAAGAGGAAAGCATATTGACGAGACCATTGGGGCGTGGGTTTCGAGACGGATTCTGCGGAACGTTCAGAAACAGCAAACCAAATCCTAAGTATTTGATACAATTGAGTAGCTAATGTGACAAAAAGTTGTTCTGGAATAATTTTGGGGATGATTGGGTTGACGATTGAATCGTGAAAATGCGGCATATTGAAGCCAATTTTGGACCTCCTCCGAGTATCAAAAAGATATTACCCACTCAAGAGTGCACTAGCTACCAGGTCATCCTGGCAGACAAGACAACCATTGGGACTTGTGTTATAGATCACTAGGTCAAAACCACATGCACGAACAGCTCTGGTAACACACCACACCAGCATGTATGTATGTATTGTTTGTAGCATTGTCGCAGTCAATATGAATAAAGAATGGAAGGCTTGGAAAAGCCTAGTTGCGGTTTCGATGACAAGAACGACTTCGTCTTTAAAATCGCATGGATGGATTTTCGCATTGGCTTTGAGATTGGGTTGAATCTGAAGTTGTGATGAGTTTAGCAGGCCAGTAGTTGTTAGTATGATAGTATGATAGTAATAATTTTTGCAGGTGTATTGGCCAGGACTGCGCATTCCATAGCTTCCTTCATGTCTGAATCATTCCTCGATTTGTCTATTTTGAGTATGAGATGAGATGAGATGAGATGAGATGAGATGAGATGAGATGAGATGAGATGAGAGATGAGATGTTGAAGATATTCAAAAATTACTCGTGACACATTTGATGATGTTACTAGGTATGTGAGCAGGTAAGACATAAAGCGAAAATCCAACCAAGCTAAAGGATTAAAAAAAAAACTAGAAACCCTATTGGTCCAACCACGATCTATCTTATCTTGCAGAATCTGCAATAATAGTAATCGATTTGTACGACAAAACATTTTTTTCTTTCATTATTATTCATCCAATCATATCATTCATGAATTCAAATCATTCATTCAACCATTCAACTTGAGACATTGAACAAGTGATCCTCAATCATCTATCTATCTATCTATCTATCTACCTATCTAGGTACCTATCTACCTACCTCGAGTCGAGTATATATCTTCAAATCATCTTTGCCTTTTAAGACCAAAATATCATCATGATGTCGTTATTGAGCTTATCGCACGTTTTGACTGTGCAAGAAGCATTATCGGGTATATTTGGAAGTATCAGTTTAGCAACTTGGATCTTTTTGTTGGTTCGTGATACCCTCGTATCCAAATTTTTGACAATTCTTCATCATGCCCCAACCAAAATGTTAAAGGGTTTTGGTGTTATGGCGGGGTCATGGATGGCTATATATTGACGGACCTGATTCGATCTCTTTAGGTACCACAACTCATCTTGAACTATCGATCCCAGAGCGCCGATGGAGTATCATTGGCTTTCTTATCCGTTTGGTTTATTGGGGATATCTCGAATCTTGCAGGTAAGTTAGAAAGAAAAGAAGATGGGTTATGGAGAGGAGGGGTCGCGCAATCTTAACATCATGATTTTGATGTCGATGACTCTTCTTTGCTTCCACTTTCAACCAACTACCAAGAATCCCATTCTTCAATCGTCACGTGTGTATACTAATTCATCTCCAGGTGCCATGTGGGCAGATCTTGTCCCTACAGTTATTGTCCTAGCCATCTATTTCTGTTTTGCGGATTTCGTACTTATCGGACAATGTCTGTATTATAACAAAATGAACGCTCAAAAGCGCCAACAAACCGAATCCAGTGCACCAACAGAAGAAGATCCTCTTCTTGCCCGTCGACGAAGTAGCAGCAGTATTGGACTTCCAGGATCTCACAGAAGACGTTCTTCGGCGATGAGTGCAAGTCAACATCATGAAGATACCTTGACCAAAATTTTGGAAGAGGGTGACTCACCAGATGGAAATGCTTGGGTGAAGAATGTTGTTAGCATTTTATTAGTTATTGCTGCTGGAACGGCTGGATGGGCTGTTGCTTGGAGAAGTGGTGTTTGGTTGCCTACTCCCGAGAATGGTGGCGATGTTCCAAAGACGAATGAAGTTGCTGTTGGAGCTGAGGTTTTAGGATATTTCAGTGCCATCTGTTACCTTGGGTGAGCTATTCCATGTGTGAGAAGGTATGATGGACGAATGCTAATCAGGTTATCAAGTGCCCGAATTCCTCAAATTTTGAAGAACTATAAGGACAAGTCTTGTGATGGTATATGATACCACTTTACCCCGCATAGTATCTCAAAGCTAACAATTACAGGCCTCGCCCTCCTGTTCTTTCTCCTCTCCTTGATGGGTAACCTTACATACGGAGCTGGTATCCTCTTCCATTCATTGGAGAAAGAATACCTCATCGTTAATACTCCATGGCTCATCGGATCATTGGGAACGATTGTTGAAGATGCAATTATCTTTCTTCAGTTCAGAATGTATGCTCCGAAGCCAACTTCACCATCTGCCGTAGAATAATAGGCGAGGAATTTGAGGGAACGAGTGCAGATCGCAAAGGAAGATTTCGTATTTAGCATAGAATATGTAGAATAGATAACTATTGAAAGAAGAGGGAGGGCGTTCTTAAGTCAATCTCTTTTTGACATATTTTGGGAATCTAAGAGATAGATTGAACTGCAGATGAGGAAGATTTGATATCTTAATTATAATTAACACAAACAAATGTATATATTATGGAACAACAGTTTGAAACTTATTGATTCTTTTACCAATAATGTTGTCTCTCCTTCACTAGAGATTCATTTTATATTCTTTCTATCAGATGAAGTTCATCTTGGAGTTCATCTCATATTCTTCAATGCCAAGCTTTCTGATAATAATTCAAACCCCCCGCCAAGCCATCCAATCTCTTCAACTCAATCCTTTATGGCAAAGTATTAATAAATCCCCCTTGAGACTGACTGTACGACCTCAAATCTCAATTGACTTTCTCTCAACCTTCATTTTTTAATCGCAATAGTCATTCATTAAGTTTTTTGAATCTTCCAACTCATCATCTCGAGATTCTACTCGAAAGTCATCCATTATTCATTCATTCATTCATTCATTCATTCATTCATTTACCCTTCCCTTTCCTCCACACGTAAACAAAAAGCAAACGCGTCTTCTCTCCACCTCCGGACCCCACAAAGTCAAAGACCCCTTAACCTTAACCCACAACCTTAAATCCAAAAAAATGCGCTCCCTCGCAACTCTTCTCCCACTCGCTGGAGTTCTTTCCACGGCTACCGCGGCAGGTACATTGGGATTTGCTCTGGGTGATAAGAAGGCAGATGGGACATGCAAGTTTACGGTGGATTACGAGGCGGATTTCGATGCGATTTCTAAGGGGAGCTCTGCGAAGATTGTGAGGGGCTATGCTGCGAGTGATTGTGATACCGCGAGGGAGATCTTGCCGGCGGCTAAGTCGAAGGGGTTCAAGGTCGTTTTGGGTATTTGGTATGTCAAAAACAAAAGAAATTGGATGTTGGATGGTGGATGGTAGGATGGAGAGTTAATAATGTGATAGGCCAGATACCGATGATTCCTTCGCAAAAGATAAAGCGGCTGTTGTCCAATATGCGCCTCAATATAGCGATCAAGTCTACGCCATTACGGTTGGTTCCGAATCCCTCTATCGTGGAAATTTCACTGGCGAACAACTCCTGGAGAAGATTCAGGATGTTAAGACCGCATTGAATGGAGACTTTAAGGTTGGAACGGCAGACAGCTGGAACAAATACATGGACGGTACTGCGGATGCTGTTATTAAGGGTGGTGCTGATATTTTGTTGTGCAATGCTTTCAGTTATTGGCAGGGACAAGAATTGAAAAATGCTACGCATAGTTTCTTTGATGATGTCATGCAGGCTTTTGGACATATTCAAGATGTGGCTGGATCTGCTAGTAATACACCTGAACTTTGGGTTGGAGAGACTGGTACGATAATCATACCCCGTTTCATAATTTCCCACTTTACCGTGTCCGAGATTATCGCAGATATTGAAAGGACCTCCCTCGGGCTCCTTTCCCATTTTCACATCCATCACATATGCTAACATAATCTCTCCACAGGTTGGCCAACCGCAGGCTCAAAGTATCAAAATGCCGTCCCGGGCACATCATCAGCACAAACTTTTTGGCAAGAGGCAATCTGTGGTATAATGGATTGGGGTGTGAATGTATTCTCATTCGAGGCATTCGATGAGCCATGGAAGCCAGTATCTACCGGATCCGATGGTTCGGTCGCAGATGAGACGCATTGGGGAGTATGGAACAGCGACCGAAGCAGCAAGTACTCGTTGACATGTTAAGTTCGGTGGAGAGAGAATGAGACCAGACCATTGGGCGAGCGAGATGCGAGGGAAATGAAATTTGTGCATCATATGGGTCAGGTTCGCATATCGAGATTTTTGAAACAAATATAAATGTGCGTCTAGATTGTTTTAGCTTTGGATTTTCGAGATACCATTTGATTTTATTGTTTTTCGTCCCTGCAATATATTACATACCATGCTGGCTTGGCAACGCTTTTGGTGCATCGCTTCATGGCTTTCGCTTCTGCAGCTATGTACTGTATGCATCTGCTGCCCTATATAATATCTGCTTACTTATGGAGTTCCTACTTACCTACCTACGGTACTTATGGAGTGCGTACCTACTTACCTAGTACTTTCTACAAATAGAATTCCTAATGCAAGGAACGAATGATGGATGAATGGATGGATGGGTAGGTGGGTTGATAAAAGATATTCTCCATCTCTGCAGAGTCTGCATGTCTTTGAGATGCACTGAATGTTGTTTTTTGTAAATTTTGTAAATTTTGTAAATTTTGTAAATTTTGTAAATTTTGTAAATTTTGTAATGCTCCTCCCTCTCTCTCTCTCTGCCTTTTGTAGTTGGTTAGTTGGTTCGTCAATTGGTTGTCAGTTGGTTAGTAAGTTAATTGGTTGATGGTTATTTAGTTAGTTACGTGACATGAGACCGTTGGCTGTGGTGTTCGTGGAGGGATGGATTTTGATGGGATGGATTTTGATGGGATGGGATGGGATGGGATGGG
>NGKJ01000007.1:366369-380159 GCA_002162495.1 Myriosclerotinia curreyana
ATGGGATGGGATGGGATGGGATGGGATGGGATGGGATGGGATGGGATGGGATGGGATGGGCTTGGCCTGGGGAGAGCTGATCCCAATGGGATGGCTCCACGTTGGCTGGGGTATGGGTTGTGGTTGTGGTTGTGGTTGTAAGATCTTAGTTGTAGTTGGTTTTTTGGTAGGGTAGATATTAGATGGTGAGTTGGGTTGGGTTGGTATATTGTGGTATGTGTATGTTACTTCTGAAGTTGACGGGGGGATTGGATTGGTTGAGGAAAGGTGTTAATGATACTCGAATGTGAATGTATATATAACAAGATGACGCTCCGCTGGCAGAATAGGTATGGGGTTGGTTGGAGATGGGTTTGAAAGTCTTTGAGTGTAGTAGATTCGAGCTATGGGGGTTTGGGGGCAAGCCCCCATTAGATATAATACTTTTATAATAATCTTTTGTTTATATAGGTATGTTATATCACTCTAACTTATTTGATGTATTTAAGAAATAGTAAATTGTATAGTTACCTAGTTACTTGAGGAGTCTGGATTACAAAACTAGGTACTAGATTATTCGTATTATTATTACTATTTAATATTATTGTTATATTTATTATTATTCCAAGAATCAATCTTGTAAACCCCCTTGTTTATATATATATATATATATATATGGTTACTACTACCTACTCTAATATTATTAAAGTTGCCAGCAAGACCCCCTTCATTAACTCTTGAAGTCATACGGACTCGTAGAGTACATACAAAGGAAATGTTGATATCGAACATCTTCATGTAATTTATTATATCCATAATTATATCAATACCTTCATTTACCTATCTATCATACGGCGGTACTTCCTTTCTACATATAACTTTAAGTTATTATCCTCACTTCTTTGCTTCTTGTTACTTTGTACATTCTGTACTCATCAGTTCATCAATTCCCTGTCAGTCACAAGAAGCTTCACCCACTCTTCATCAATTCTAATTACCGAACGCGTCGCGACAATTCCAAACAGAGAGAGAGAGAGACAGAGAGGGAGAGAGAGAGAGAGAGCTGAGTGAAGGTTGAAATTGAAGTTTACATTCATTCTATCAATCAATCAACGAGCAAACAAATCAACAATTAGAAAAGAGGTCAGTCAGAGTGAGGAAAGGTATGTATTTCGATAATTGATAACAATATTTGATATTTTGGAAAAATATAAGAATATAAAAATAAAAATAAAGAGATACAGTGATAGACGAAATTTAAATCGTCTTTCACTGTTTCTCTAAACTTTTGGTGAGTGGTACTTTTTCCTTTTTTTTATAGATATGTATTTTCTTATTTTCTTATTTTCTTATTTCCTGTTATCCACCTGCATCCCCCATTTACATCGGCACGGCAAAATAATCGAGATCTGGTTCTGGTTTCGCTGAATTCGTTCGTGCATTTTGATTAACTCCTTCATCTTTTTTGCTTCTTTAGTCAATATTCAGAAATTGATTTCGACACCTCCTCGTACGACGACGGCAGAGGCAGGATTTGAACTTCAATATCCTGATCCATCTAAATCTCCTGCCTTGTCAACAACTTCAACAGCTGAGGGTGGAGGTTCGTCTCCTATTCTTCCACCTCTACCAGAACCAACAATAAACGGTCACACAATTCATCTTTTTGGAACCCCTCCTTCACGTCCTCCTTCAGAACCTCGAACAGATACTAGTGCCTTCTATACAGCTAGTTGGGGATCTCCGTATCAACATCCCGTAGGATCCTCGGTCGATAGTCGTTCACTCTATAGAAGTGCATACAGTGAAGCATCAGAAGACTCGGAAGATCTGCCAGTTCGTCATCTTGAGTTGCACACACCATTCTTACGTCCTCCTCCAGCTTTCACAAGGTCTCAGGCGGAACCGGATTTTGTGTCCCACGACGGTCTCATCAGTTCTACCGTACTAGCCAATCGAGCTCGACGTCCAGCACATCGACTGACCGAAGATTGGATAAGACAACATACGGGTGGCGAATCAACAGAAAGGAATAACTGGCTCAGTGACGATCCTGGAGAAAGTGAGAACTCTTCGTTGAGCGGATCAATCTCAGGGGGCGCAGCGGATTCTTTAGCTTTGGATTCGGATCCCAGAACTCCCACTTTACAAAGAGTTTTACAGGAAAGTCAGCAATCTAGGTGGCATTTTGGAAGTGGGCATAAAAGAAAGGATACAGGGGAGACTCTGACACAAGCAGATATCGCGACTTCTGTGCGTAGATCTTCTTCCAATATGTCGGCAAGAAACGAGAGTGGTTCGCAAAGAGCTTCCGCGAATCATACACCAGTAGACGAGAAACCTCTACCTCCTCCTCCCTCAATGGCGCCATGGGCCGCAAAACCTTTACCTAATCCTACGCCATCTCCACCCTCACCCATACCTCCGCGATTAAAGAAGAAAGTTCCATGGAAGGGAAAGAATATCTTGGTCTTACTCCCTTGGGATGAGGATCGCGGAAAGAGGGGAGGAGCACCGAAACCAATGACACCAAAAGATGTAGTTGGTATGCTGAAGGATTGGGAGGAATTGGGTTATGATACCAGTGGATTTAACCTTGGCTCTGACGAAGGAGGTGAGGGAGGTCCTGGTCAGAGTCGAAATGGTTGGCCACTCACGACTGATGTGGAGGTTGAGAGAGCTCAGAGAAGTTTTAGAGTCAGTATTCCTGACCGAAGAGGTAAGATTGAGCTTTTATTTGTCAATTGTCTCCTTGAGAAAGAGGGAAGAGGTCTATATGTAGTTGGGGAAATTCATCCCTTCATACAGTTTTGTGGCGTTCTCCCTTCCATTCCTCGGTTGCTTATTTGAACCACATGAGATGGTTTTGCGCCAAGTATTGAAATCATGGAGCGGCAATTGTCACATTTCATTTTCTTATTACAAATGATATATGAGTGCTAATGGATTGGATAAATATAGAATGGGACGCTTATGTCGAAGAATTGAAAGAAGCAAAATTACGAGCACTAGGTGTTTCTTTGGGAGATGATGACCCTGTTCCCATAATTCCTCCAGCGATATCAAGCTTGAGTCGTCGTACTTCAATGCAATATCCACCGTTGCCATTTTCACCTCCAATACCCACTTCATCCGCTGCGAGTAGCCAAATGGCTCATAATTCTAATCTTCCCTTCTCTCCCGCTTTGGTGCCTGGAAATGGTTTATCTACAAGTCAAAGCTCCAATCAAGGTTCTACTGCTTCTCCGGCTTCAATGCATGCGCACTTGCATGGAAAATTTGGTGGTATGAGACACAGTTCGGTATCTTTTGGGAACGTGGATCATCCTTTTGGATCACCTTTTCAATACCCACAACCAACCTCATCGCCAGGTGTTTGGTCTCCACAACAAATGCTTTACCAGCATGGACATAGAAGTGGGTCACCTTCAATGCATAATCTGGGCTCTATCAGATCTCCTACTTCACCTCTTTCTCAAGATGGTTACTTCCCACAAGGCCCTGGAGATGCTATGTCACGACAATATTTGATGCAAAATCAATTGATGGCTGCAGGTGCTCGTGCTCGTGCCTCTCCAAGTCTTCAAGAAGTTCGCGAGAGTGAAGATGAACATACGACGGAGATGCCCATTCCAAGCAAGAGTCCTTCAAAAACCCCAACCTTGGACGCTCAATCAACCATTAAACACAATGCGAGCGCAAGCTTACAGCGAGAAATTGATGATGCTGAATATCACCTTGAAGAGCAATTTCAACGACAACTTGATGGTGATGATTACAGCCCTCATTCTGATCATGGGGAGATGGAAAAACAGTTTGAGAACAAAGCTGTACCTCACGTGCGGAATGCATCAAACATTGGCGGTGGACTCGGATCTTCACGATTTGCCGCGGAGACATCTGAAAAGGGACCTGTTCTCCATCACCCACAACCTCACACTCGTGGTCATTCCCTATCTCAACGCCCATTTCAGGATTCTGAGCAGGATACTTCTAGTGGTGAATCAAAGAATGAATTACGTGGTGTTAAGGATACTACGAAATACGATCTGTCTGATATTGAGACCAACCCTAGTAATATGGGCACACCAACCTTACAAAATGGCGTAACAGCATTCGGTCATGATAGGGATATGTCCATGTCTAGCAATCCCTGGCTTGATGCTGCATCTACCCAATCAAAGGACAATCAAAGTCATCATGCCAACAAGCAATCTATGTCGACATTGAACGTTGCAGCGAGACCTTTTAATTTCAATCCAGCCAGCTCTTTCCAACCAAACCAATTCTCCTTCACTGGTGGTAACTTTCAGCCAGCGCCTACAATAGTCAATTATGTGCCATTCACTCATCAGGGAATATTACCTGGTGTACCTGTACATCAAAGCAACCACTCTATGAAGAATTCATTCGGCAAAATCAATGCTCCTGCGCAGGTCTTCTCTGCTAACTTGCCAGGTTTTGTACCGGGACACAGCGACTTCAACTTCCAAGGACCAAATTTCAGACCTGATGCACCAGCATTTACTCCAAATTTTTCAAATTCTATTACTTCGACTAGTGAAGCATCTGGGAATGAAGCTCCGCAAAATCCTATCTTTGGTGGTATTGATTTGAATTCTCTTGGCATTTCGAAACCTACAAAGAAGTCAAAAGCCATTCCCATTATTCGTCCTGATAGTAGTCATTCGAAGGAGGCTGAAGAAACTATGGAGGGTAAAGACGGTCGCCCCATGCAAAATCCAAGCAACATCAAGAGGATGTGTAGAGGTAACGATGATGGGGATTCCGTACCTTTGTTTGCTGAACCTACTGTACCTCTTCAGGAAACCACTCGGGAACAATCAGCTCCACAAGAACCCCACATCGCACCCACAGAGGAGGACAAGGAAAATTTGACACCTTCAAGTGAGAGTGTGGATGAGTTGCCTGCTGCTACCGTAAACGGGAAGCCGTCTGACGATGCGGATTTCTCACCATTTGAATTTCAGCAACAAAAGCAAGCAGAGGACTTCAATGCTGCAATACCATTCACTGCACAAAGATATGGTGTTGATAATGCCATCTCAGAAGCTGAAACGGAAGATGCTGATGATACTGCGTCTAAACAACACATACACTCACAAGCAGCATCAAATGAAAGTGGAAGTCAACTTGATCATAGAAGAATGTCATCATCTCTCTCTGCAACTGCCAAACCTTTCGAGTTCCAACCCAAGGGAAATTTCGCTTTCACTTTCGGTGGAAGCCAAGCTCCAGTTCTTGCGCCAGCTTCTCCAGTTCTTCCCAAAACTGGCGGCCTTTCCGCCTCGAAATATGCTGACAATTTATCGCCACCTCGGACACCCGCTACAGAATCACCTACCTTGCGACCTCATGAGGTCAACGATTTCCAGAATGCTTTGCCAGGGCCCCAAAGCCCACCACGATATGATGATGAAGATGATTCTGAATTGGAGGAAGGTGAAATCCGAGAGGATCGAGAACCAACATTCGAGGAGATTGATGCTGTTATGAGACACCTTAATTCAACGGAAATGTCACCAGTCACGGCCTCCGATGGAGCTGATACACCAAGATGGCATGAAACTAGTCCACGAAGACACATCGAAATTCCTTCAATGTCATCCCCTATTCGCCTTCATCCTAATATTATGCGCAGCGATGCTCCGAGCCCAAGTCCAGGCCTAAAACGATATGCAGAAGATAGTCAATTTGGTGAAATGTCTCCGGATAGAGTATACTCTCACATGGGAACTGAAGATGATCCATTTGCTGATCCTCATTCTACGGCTGCTTTTGAATCACCTATTCATCGTCTAAACACTGGTAATAGTCTCCCAGTTAGTGATTGGGATGATGTTCTCAGTGAAGGTGAGGAGATCAAACTTCATGAAAGAATTGGTTTCTTTGATAATCGTGTCAATGATATCGTGGGCTCGTTGTTGGCCGATAGATTGGATCCAATCGAGAAAATATTAGAAGGAATCACATACTCGTTGCAATCGCTCCCTCATTCCAGAAGAGCTGCATCACACCGCAGAGAACAACGTAGCATGTCTGGCGCACTCAGTGATGCTGATGACGAAGACGATGAAGAGCCTGGAAGATCAGCAAGCCCAAGAAGGAGCGCAAAACTTGAGAAAATCAGAAATGTCGTCTTGGATGCTCTCAATATTCATTCATCAAGACCCCCAAGTGCCATTGCACCAACAACTGCATCAATGCTACCTGACTCACGTAATGTTCTTCAAGCTTTGGATGAAATGAAGGAACACTTTGCTCAATTATCACGACCTGGTTTCAGCATGGAAGATCTCAGGAATGCGGTGGAGGAAGCTGTCGAGAAGGGAATCCCGGCTCCAGTCAAGGTTGATGATGTTTCGGCTATCAAATTGGCTGAGGCTGAGGCGAAGATAGATGCTTTAGTTAGTCTCGTACAAGAGAACCAATCTAGATTAGCTGAGATGGAAGAAAATTCTCGACTTAGGATTTCTGAGCTCGAGGAAAAACTTCACCGGGCTGATGATTGGGTCGAGGAAGAAATTAAGAAGCGTAGAGCTGCTGAAGACTCTAAGGCTATGCAAGAAAGATTCTTGGCGAGTTCTTTGGAGGAAGAAACTCGATTACGACAAATTGTTCAAGAGAAGAGTTCCAAGGCGGAGATCGAGATTGTTGGTCGACGAAAGGCCGAGGATCGTCTTGCTGAAGCTCAACGTTTACTTCGTGTTTCATCCGAAGAGGAAGATCGACTTCGCGATGCTATGTTGGAGAAAGACGCCAAGATCCGTGGGATTGCAGAGGATCGTGATCATAAGGTAAGAGGTATTGAAGAGTCAAGAAGTAAGACTGCCATGCGTATCGCGTTGCTGGAGGCTGCCCAGGAAAATTCGCGCAAAACTGAGGCAGACCTCACCGCCACGATTCATATGGCCGAATCCGAACTCCGGGAATCACGATCATTAGCCCATCGATGGCAACTTGAGGCCGAGGGAGCTATGGAAGCAGCCAAGAGACATAGCGAGGACGCGGAACAAGCCAATGAGACCAATAGAGATCTTAGAAGGACGATCGAGACCCTGAAGAACCAGATGGAGGAAAGTATCCGAGTCCGCGAATCCATGAGATCAAAATTAATGGATTTGCAGGAGGATATGGCTACAGCCGCTCGAAATATTTCACAGGAAAATTCCCACCGTGCCAAGAAGGAACAGGAATTATTGGCCAGGCAGGAAGTTCTCGATGCTAAACTTCATGCCGAAGCTAGAACAAGGGAACGACTCGAATTGGAAATCGAACGATTAGAAAGCGGTGAGAGACAAGCTATGAGAGCTGTAAATGAGTGTAAGAGGTTGGAAGCTCTTGTCATTGAACTTCGAAATGAAAATCACGGGGCCCATAAAGATGTTATGAGGTACAAGAGAGAATTCGAGGAGGCTCGCGAATCTGGTCTAGCTGAAGTTGCACGCACGAGAAATTACATGCAAGTTGAGGTTGATACCGCCAACAATGAGGTCAATGTCGTCAGAGAGGAACTTGAGAATCAAATCTCTAGACTTCAAGCCGAGATAGACCTGGTTAAATTGGATGCCGAAACCGCCAAGGAACAACATGATATGCTTTTAGAAGCAGCTCAAACTTCCAAGAAAGGCATGTTCGATGACATTACGAGAAAGCATCAAGATCAGCTTGAGGATTTACAAGAGAAACATAAGCTACAACTTGAAAACACCCTTGTGGATGCTCAGAGGTCTGAACAACATCTTTTGGAAAGATTGAGCTTGAGTACCGCCAAGACCGAACACCTTCAGGATCGTGTGAGTCATTTGGAAGATAAATTGGAGGTTGCTAGGTCTGCCGCACAAGCTGCCGCCACTCATGCCAAAGCTGCAAGATCGGCAAGCGTAGCCGGATCTTTACCATCACCATCACTAGCACAGGCTTCCGCACGTGGATTGGATGTTCCAGAGAAGGTTTCACCACAAGCACTTCGGGAATCTATCATGGTTTTGCAAGATCAATTACAAGATCGCGAATTGAAGATTGAAGATCTCGAGCAGAAACTTATCAACGTAGATCCCGAGGCATCGACAAAGATTAACAAACGTGATGATGAGATTACATGGCTACGGGAACTTCTTTCGGTACGCAAGAGCGATCTTCAGGATATTGTACAGGCCTTGTCAACGGGCACGTATAACCCAGATGGTGTTCGTGATGCCGCTATTCGATTAAGCGCCAACCTTCAGATGGAAGAACAAGAACGTGAGAGAGCTATGAATGGTGGTTCGGCTATCAATTTTCCCAACATTGCGGCTTCTATTGCGGCTAGTCCTCGAGTTGCACAAGTTGCTAATGCCGTAGGACCACTTGCCGCCGTTTGGGGAAATTGGAGGAACAAAAATCAAGCAAAAGATACAACTGCTCTGATGAGTGGTGGCAACGGTATTAGTACTGCAAGTGGTAGCTCGACTCCATCAAAAGCTGGAAGTTCATCTGGATTTCTGAATGGATTGATGACACCACCCGCGAGTAACACCAGGCAATTTCCCAATACACCTGGAGCACCTCCACCAGTACATGTTACCAGAGAGCCAGCCAATTTTGCCAGAGATAATGCATTGAGTGCTTTCAATGCTACTAGTCAACGATTTGGGGCTAAACATGGTGCAATTGGTCCCAGAACATCAACACCGAGACGTGCAGATAAAGTCTCAGTTAGAAGAGAGGCACCATCTACTCCACTGATGATGTCAAGAAGCAGTTACGATACTGATGCAGTGTTGACAAATCATGATGAGTTGAGCAATGGAAGTCGACGTGGAAGTTCACTCGGACAACCAAGCTTAGGCATAAGCTTGGGTGAGGAATTGGGGGATTTTGGTAGTGAAGAGGGGTTTTATGATGATGATGAAAGTACGGTGGATGATATGGCTGGTATTTACAGTGGGGGATTTGGTCGTTAATCTTTTTGGAAAAAATCTTTCTTTTGTCTTTTTTTTTTTTTTTTTTTTTTTTTTTTTTTTTTTTTTTTTTTTTTTTTTTTTTTTTTTTTTTTTTTTTTTTTTTTTTTTTTTTTTTTTTTTAATTCTATTACATTCTGAGTTTGAGGTTGAGGTTGAGATTGTAGGGGTGCGTGGGTTTTAAAATCCGGATATCATTATCATTACCGTACCGCTCATATTCGTAGAGTCGGGGGGTTTTCTTTACCTACATACATACATACATATTCTTTAATGGTCCTAGAATGATACCCGGTGCGCGAGAGGGAAGAGGAGAGATGGAGGGAGATTGGGGGAAGGGGAGGGGGAAGGGGAAAGGATGGAAGGATGTAAGGAAGGGGAATTGGATAGTGTTTTCATTTTTAATATGTATGAATGGATGGATGGATGGATGGATATTATGATAGAAAATGATATATTGCTTTCTTGCGTTCTTTGCATTTCATTTCTTCAAATTAATTACTTGGTTTGATTCGGATGATGGTGAGTGTTATGTGTTAATCTTGAATTTTAATTTAAGAAATCTTAGAGCTTTCTGATGGTTGTGGTTGTGATTGTCAATTTGTGATTGTGGTTATGGTTACTCTATCAGCCAGCACAGCACAGCACAGCACAGCACAGCACAGCACAACACAGCACAGCACAGCACAGCACAGCACAGCACAGCACAGCACAGCAAAGCACAATCATGTTCTTTCATGAATTAGATATCAATTTCAAGATATCATGATAGAAAATAAAAGAACTTCAACTTCTCATACTCCGGGAAAGCCGACGTCAATTCTGCAAGCGCTATAATTGCTTTTAATAGCTTCGCTATTTTCATACTCATTGTGCAATCTCTAGTAGATTCGGTAAGGGGTGCTCGTCTCAACTCTCGAATCTCGATTCTTGAAGACAATAAGGAAAGATTAACAAGATAAGTCTTCACGATTGACACCTTTGATTGTTGCGAAGATTCATGCATGGAGATGTGAGAAGTTTAACATTGATTGGTCGATACTTTTCTCGCAACTGGTTTGCCTTGGTTAGATAATGCATCAACAATTGCGCTACATGAATTCGTTTGGCGGAGGGATAATTTGGCTCTTGCTCTCAGCACGGATGAGATCGATGCATTTATTGTTGAGCCGGGATATATTTCAATATTATGCTAATGTTAGTCCCACGGATTGGGAAGTCTGGGAGCCCGGAAGAGAAGAACGACCATTTCTCATGAACATCACGTCTCGGTTTGATACGATGCGACTTTAAGCAAAGTTGTGGCGAGGACATCGTTTCTAGCTCCTTGGTTCGTGGATGGGAGGGATAGTGAGAATGCTGGGATGCCAGCCATTTGAGGAAGATGTGCGTATGGTTGCGTGGGAGGAACACTGGATTCCTTACTTGACGCTTTGGGAAAACTGGCACGCGTTTGTGGGTACGGAGAATATAGGCTCTACCCCAGTACCAAAAGTGATGGTGGACGAGGAAATGAGAGGTTTTATTCAGAGGGGACTGGGCGAAAATAAGTTCAAGGTGGTGGGACTGGCTGGGAATGTGAGATGAATTAAGTAGAGGAAGATGGTGGGGGAGGTCAATATCTTGAAAGCGGTTAGTATGGGAACTGTCGAGGCATTAGGGGCTATGCGGAAGTGTTTGGTTGGGGGCTTGACTGAAAAGGAGGTTATGAATGGTCTTGATAGTGGTATGAGGGCTGGTGGGATGGAGTCATTTTTTTTATATTGTGCTTTTCTGTAAGTGGAGAAATCGATCCTCCCAATATTGTTTTTCGTTGCACATTTACTCACAGTGTAAAATCGCCTGGGGGCGTCTGTTACTTTCATCCAATCTTTTTTTGTTGTTATCATCTACCTATTGCTTAAAAATCGTCCAGATCTCGACTTGTGTTTTCATCCGATCATGGTGTCGACTGGACAAATAGCAGAGATTTGGACAATGAGAGAGTAGGAATATGCAAAAAGATCGCTCAGATGAAAATCAGATGGCAGTCGAAAACCTCCGGAGCAATCTTCAGAAGTATCTGGGAGATTGAGGAGATATGCACTATTTTCTTTCTGGGTGGAAGAGCGTATAAGATACCGCATTATAGAATAATACTGATCCTTTAGTAGATGAGAATGCCGCAATGCCACATGGTGGACCAAACGGAAGCAAAGTTTTAGAACAAGAGACTCACTCTCGTGTTAATTGACGTTGGGTGAGCTTTGAGCCTCGTAATCGCTGGATATATCGAAGCTGATATCTCCAAAAGGCTGACTTATATGGACATTCTTCCGATATCTGTAGAACATCTGTTTCCACCTTTCTTCTCGGAACCAAAAGATCATTCATCTCTTTCACCAGTTGCCAAGCACAACAAAATTGCAGTTTGGGATATTGTATTCGAGGCACAAACCAGAGCCTCAAAAATACTAAAGCCTAATTCCTCATGCGCGTCCGTAGACATCGCGGCTCGGGATTTCATCACCGATGCCGGTTATGGTAAAGCTTTTACACATCGCATTGGACATGGAATTGGTATAAAGGCTCACGAGAGTCCTTATTTGAACAGGGGAAACTTCGAGGAGAAATTAGAACCAGGTATGGTCTTCATACTAGAGCCTGGAGTATATCTTGAGGGGAAGTTTCTTGAGGGGAAGTTTGGCGTGAGGCATGAAGATGTTTTCCTTGTAAGAGGGGATGGTGAAGCAGATATTTTGACAGGTTCTAGGGCGAAAGGGCCTTGGGATTCATGATGCAGTGCGCCAAGAAATATGAAATGCATTTATCCGAAGACCGAAGTGAGCGGATGTAACTTGTACTTGTAACACTGTTGTACAGACTTCGTACCGATCAACCCAACCAACCCAATCAGTAGATAGACCCCTAGAGTGATGAGCCAATAGAGACTATTTCATGTGACAATTCAAGTTCTGTTGCATGTCGTAGGGCGAGAGGGCGAGAGAGCGAAAAGGGGGGTGAGGAAAAGGGCGAAGCGCGAGCGCGAGAATGACATGGGTTATGGTATTGGTGGTTCCATTGGCTAGTCACAGAATCATATCCTATACAAAAAGCTTCATTCTAATTGACAATCATCTCATTATTGATATTGTATTGATATTGATTTTGAAGAACCCGGATACCGTTTCTGTGTGCGAACGTTTGCTGTCTCTGGAATTAACAAAATGCACCCAAAACAAAAATTGTGGGGAAATAACAACCAAGCTTCATTTTAACCGCATTTGGGAAAAACTTCCATCGCTTCCTTATCGCAAATCAACGACGAGTCGACGACCCCTTCATTTAGAGCTCGCCATTCATGGAAGCTAAGAGTGATTAGTTGATGGAGCTCGAGAGGCATTTGGTACAAAAGATACTGACCACGCACGCACGCACGATCCACAGCCAGTGATGTCCATCAACAACCCTTAGGAAGATAGCCTAGACGCTTCGATATCTGTTACAAGTATGGCTTGATCTACCCCCTCCTTAAATCCATCAATCCCCCGCGTATTTCCTATTCCAGCAATACAGTCCATGGAACACATTGAACATACCTGATACGGAAGAAGTCTTTGCTATGATGGGATGGTTCAACAATTTGGTGCTTTTGCATCACCATGAGCTAATGTGAGGGGAATATATAAGATGAAGGGGGTTATGGACGAAGAGAGCGAACATTTCCAGTCCGACACACTCTCTTCTTATCGTCTGCAGGAACGCAACATATACCCCGCGATAGCTTCATATTCACGAATCATCTCTCATCAAGAATCGCTCAAATCGTTGTAAAGAGATAAGAAGTGAAGGTATGAATATAGCCAGTCCCTATTCCCAATTTCAATCCCAATAATATCGAACTTCCATCTCTTTAATAACCTTCCTGTCTTGTCACTTAAGCTTTAGCCTTTCATCTAAACTAACAATGGGTTCCATAATCAGCAAAGCCAAATTATCCAAATCCTCATCAAAAACAGAAAAGATGTCTTCTCTCCCTTTCACATACCACGCCAAAGCTCAAACAGAGTTCAAGCCTCCTCTCATCGCCAACGAAAATGCCTTCCTAGGTGATGTCGCCGTATCTACCGATGAAGGCGCACCACTTTCAGCTGGTTTCTACAGGTTAGAAAAGGGCACACCGTTGGTCTACGAGTACACATACCATGAGATGAAGATCATTGTCGATGGAGAGTTTGATATTAGTGATGAGACGGGACAGAAAGTTCACGCTACTAAGGGTGACGTTTTCTACTGTAAGTTGGCTGGATGTGTTTGGAAGCTCGTGGTCTAATTCGCAATAGTTCCTAAGGGAAGCAAAATTACTTTCACTACCGAGACTTTTGGGTTGGGATTCTTCGTCGGACAGAGAAAGGTATGCTATCATCTAGTCTGCATGTATCCATATAAGATGCTAATCTTTCAACAGACCGGTACCGCATAAGAGTGGGATATCAATGAAATGGAATTGGATAATGGGATTATGGAGTCTATCTGCTAGTTGTATATACGAATGAGCCATGTCATGAATTTATGATACACTACGTTTTGATCTCATCCGAACTTCTTGGCCTCAATATCTTTCCTCGGCAAGTGCCAGAAATTCTGCTGCAAATTTATCACGGTTTGGTTAGCTTCATCCGTGATGTTTTCATTAATACTATGTCATGAATCATATCTCATAATTTGTAACAGTTGAGGCCACAGCTTACCGCACCCCCTACGTTTTTGCACCAAAAACTGTCATTTCTTCAACTTTTTATATCCTTGTTAAACCTTTAACATTCTAATATAATTATTTGAAATTTGAATATATAATAAATTATTAAT
>NGKJ01000007.1:380389-438161 GCA_002162495.1 Myriosclerotinia curreyana
TTCAAGTTATAATATTATATATTGCAAAAGTTATTATAAAATTTAATTTATATAGGAAAACATGTTTTTTGCGGTGATTTTGTCACGTTTTGATAGGGGGTGCGGTAAGCTGTGGCCCCAACTCTTACTATTTCCATCAAATTTAAACACCTGCACCCTGCTATCCTTCATTAATCATCCTTCCCATAAGGGATCAACGTACTACATCTAACTCCAAAGCATTAAGTTCGCTTTCTCTTCTACCGTTGCTTGGAAATGTACCATCGTTTTTTTCCAGACCGCGTTTTGACTTGGAAGCCCGCTGGCACATCTGGCGTTCTGCTCGCCGTGTATTTCGTGAATTCCACTAGTGCATGCTACGACTTTTTGTTCATCGGGTGGCTCATGTTGCGCAGTTTTGGGAGTCGAGGCACGACGTCGCTTCGGGATGATGAGAAGTATTAGAGCGATGCCGCCTAGACCTCCGCCGCTCCTAACGGCACGTTACTAGGTGTAGACTTCGTGTCGCTGGGGTTTTATTACTGGGGCGACGTTTGCGAAGGTTGATAATACTGTAAATGCTATAGAGGATGGCGTTGCAGAGATTGTGAAAGATGGTACTCCAGGGGCCGTGGCAGATGATGACGAAGACGATACGGTCACTGTCTTTTCCAGAGTCGATATTATTGCGACCGCTAGTGACGAAGAAGATACAGCTGATGAGGGAATAGAAGTTGTTGGAACCGCCAAGTATAAGGCGGAACCTGGAGAATTTGCGCATGTAATATATGTGTATATCTGATCCGCGAGTACTAGGAACTCTGAATAGCAGTAAGACGTCGATTGACTAGTCAAATTATTCAGTCATATCTACTCGATCGAGCTAGAGAAATGCATACCAACTCAGAGACGTCAATCCAGGAACTCCGCAACCGGTGAAACATGCTCCAATATCCACACAATACCCAGATAGCCCGCAATCAGTAATTGAAGCAGTATCTAAACAAAATCCCCATAAACTATTCGCACTACCTTCACCGCAGAAATATCCAGGTGTCGCCTTTCGAGGAAACAACGCGTTTCCATTGGCATAGCCACATGTCTCCATTACAGCGCTTGTTTGACGCTTGTGCAATCTTCTTGGCGCAATGGGGGCAGAGTTGGGAGGGACGACGGAAATGCCATGAGTGAGGCATTGATACCCCAGAATAGAGACCAAACCACCAGTGTAGGCATGACTGCTTTTACCTACCAGGTCAAATTCCAGGAACCTAGGATGAAAAGAAGAAAAATAGGAACGATATGGAAGTAGCGGGTTCCGGAGAGTTGAAGATTAAAACGTGCTCGTTTGTGCGGTGGCTATGCGGCAGCCCGTAAATGTGACACCTGCAACGTCTTTTGATCGCGTTTCGTGTAATCTCATGTTTGTTGCCGTGAGGAAAGCATGTTTTCTGCCTATAGTTGGCAAGGTAGCTTGGGTTTCGGAGAACTAATCTTCAAGTTGAAAGTGATGGTAATTCGTTCATTCTCCGGTTTGACAAACTTGGAGGAACATGGCATGGCATCCTTCCTCTCAGAAACCCAATTTCAATAAAATCCCGCCCACACGATCTTGGTCGGAGAAACGTCTCAATTGGAAAATGGTCTCTTGAGTCTTGATGTCTACGACGTTGGTATTGCTCGGTTCCAAACTACTGGGACGTTTCGTCGGAAGATTCCACTCTAAGCTCAAATTCGTGGGTTAGCAAATGCCAATAATGTTTATTCCCATGGGCTGAATGTCCCTTGTATTACGAGACGGCACAAGTATATTTATGTGTTTTAAACTCTGCCTGGAGGGATCGTGATGAGATACGGTATTGGATAATGATGAACGCCACTCACATCGTGCAATGCGTCAAAATCCCTTCACGCGCGCTACGTCCAGCGTCTAGGTTCCCTGGGTTGAAACTATCCGTATGCTTCTTAAACCATGGCGATTTATTGCCTTCGTTGCCGTTGTAATCATAGTTCTCATACATGGCCTGATCGCGTATCGATATCTGGTCCATTCAAGTGCGAGTCAACGCTTAGACGTATCCCTCTTGTGTTCGGGTCATTGCACCAGCTACGTCCTAAGTTCAATCCGCAATCAATCTCAACCCCAACCCCAACCCCGGAAATGAGAGGGGCCGAATAAGTAACTAACCACTATATGCATCTCCGGCGCAACGATGGTGGATCTAGTTATATACTCATGTTAGACACACATCCATACAAAGGGACTCTGCGACTACTCAGCGATATTGTCGTAGAGATCATGTAGTTTCTTGCACGCCGATACTGTGTGTCATCAATGGTATCACTCAGTAGTTTCCACAAACTCGAACTGTTCCAACGCAGTAACACCACTAGAAGCTGCATGATACGTGCCAGATCTCAATCATCATATTCAAAACTGCTATATTAAGCCTGCTATGTCAAACCTGTTATGTCAAACTCGCTATATCAAATCTGCTATTATCAAACATGATACGTCAAACCTGTTACGTCAAACCTGTTACGTCAAACCTGTTATGTCAAACTCGCTATATCAAACCCACCATATAAAACCGGCCAAATAAAACCCCAAGCTATTGAATGCAAAGAAGCGCTCGATTCATTACAAAATCTCGCGCGCAAACGTGAATTACTCTCACAATAGCTTTCCCTCCGGGTGCAATGGTCGTTTTGCTGAACACGATGGCTATTTATACAAAGATTTAAGCACATTTCTGAGGTCATGTACTGGCGATATATTTGAAAGGTTGGGGAGAGGGTTCGGCGGCGCTGATTGAGAGGAAATTTGGGAACTGGTTTCGGGAGGAGGCTTCGAGTAGGAGTTCTCCCAACGGAGGCTTGGGAATAGACGTCCGTTGAACTTCGATATTGATTGTAAGTATGCAGTGTCTGATGCACCTTTTACAATGTACTTGTTGACATTGCGTGGAAAGTGAGGCTCGGTTCTTGGTGTGATAGTTGATAGCTGATAAATGAATAGGAAGAATGTAGTAGAGGAGAAGAAAGTATAGCTAGAGCGAGGAAAGGCGGTTATTTCGCTAGAGTTAAGTTAGATGAGGGGTTGTAAGATGTACTGCTGAAGGTTGTGTTTTAAAATTTTATTCTTTTATTCATTTCTTCTTTTGAAATTGAATTTGAACAGGATTAATAGTAGCTTTGTACTTGGTTTCATTTTGTTTATTCATTTATGGAAAAGTCTGTTAGCCTGTTCTGCCTGATGCAAGTTGCACCTTAATGGCTTGTTATATGGTAGTGAATTCACGAATATAAGTTAGGAGACATAAAGTGGTTAAACCTGAAGTCATGACTGCCAGTGCATTCACAATATGTAGAGCAGAGAAGTCCTTCATTTAAGAATCGGGAACACCAATGGAGTCACAATATTCTGAAAGACAGTTAAGCTGGGGAGCAAATCTTGATGTATTTTTCAAAGGACAAGAGATTAAGTCTAAGGCGTTCTCATGGACTGAAGTATAACTAGGTATATAGCTGAATAGCAAGGAAATAGGTAGGAGAGAGGTATCATCAAGTATATACTGGAAAGTTCATTACTTTATACTTTATTATTCCATGCCCATTGATAGAAAACCTGCATTCTTCAAGAACTGATCTGAAAAGCTCTGTTCTGCATCAAACCATTATATAAAGCCCCTTACATAATTCATAGAGTTAGCAACTTCCTCTATATGATTTGCTCGGATGTTCTCATCCAAACTTCTTCTTCATCATTGTACCTCAATTTCCTTTATAGGTACCTCAATTTCCACTATCTTCAGGAAAACAGTCAATACCCGAACAAGTCCTGAATATCTATTGGTCAGCCTCGGAGAACCTTAAATAGGAGGCTTTCATGTGTGAATCACCGTCGCCTTAGTTACACAATTCATTTATTTTATACACTACTTACTTAGCTTTGAATTTTTCACGTTGTAGTCTTTCCTCAAGCTTTAAAGACACCCGAACTACATCAACTCTACACAACCTTAGATCGAAGACATGTTTCCCAATTTTTTGTTCTTTGTTTGGATTATCTTCATCTGTTTTTTAGACAATGCGATTTCAGACAAGATTGCTCTTACAGGCGCAAAGCCTGAAGATCATGCCATCCAAACCTCCAACGCCAAAGCCCCAACGATGAACCTAATGCCCGCACGAACACCTGATCCAACTTCTGCGCCTCCCACACCTGGTTTTCAACTTGCGAAAAGACGATCGTATATCTCATCATGTGGAGATTATCAGATTCCAAATTTCAGTCTCCAGTTAAACATGGGACAAACTTGCCTGGTTGATGACAATGGGTTGATGTTCGGAGCTTGTAACACTCGAGTCACAAATGCAAATGATTGTGGCTGGCCTGGGGTCTGCGTCGATCGGCATGCCTGTACAAGTTCTTGCGGGAGAACCTCTGTGCCTAATGTGAGAGTTACGACTTGGTATGTGAACTTATTATATAAAATTTTCAAATTGCAGAGGCTTTGATCAAAAGAGGAAGAATAAGTTCGGAGCGTGACACTTTTAGGATAAAACGTACTGACTGTTTGGTTTAACAGTGGTCAAGATGGAAACAGCTATTGCGCCATGTGGTATCTTGTTTCACAAACCTACATTTATACATCTATTGTTTGCAGCGATCGACAAAGCTGGTCGACCTTTGATGCCAGTTTGGTTACAACTATCACCGATGATCCCAATGACCAACCCATTGAAACAACACAAACAGAACCATCTGCATCAACGTCAACGTCAATATCAACGGATCCTAGTACACTCACTATCAGTATGAGCCATCCCAATTGGGAAGGTAACAGTACTGTCGACACGAAACCTCAAGACGGCAATCACTCATTAGGAGCAATAATGGGTGGAGTATTCGGTGGACTTGGGGTCGTTTCAATTTTGTGTTTCCTTGCGTGGTTCTTAATTCGTCGGATGAATTCCAAAGAAAGAGCCAGCAGAGCTCTTGCATACGATCCTGGAAATTCTTCTGATGATCCTGAACCACCCAATCCAATAGGTTCTCCTCAGGCAGGTTCTATTCACCACTCCATCAGATCGTCGAAGCTCACTGGAGGCCCTTTTCAATCACATGAGATGGGTCATTTGGTCAGTCCACTTGGGAGCCCAAGCCTTGAGGATGGCAGTGCTCACCAGAGAGGAATCCTAAGTCCGAGGGCCGAGACACCGGTTCCTGCTCCGAGCATCCATAGTATGTATGCGGAGCTAGCCGCTGATCGTACACCCGCAGAGTTGTCAGCATAAGCTCAACAGACTCGTTGATTATGCATCATATATGGAGTTATGGTACAATGCATATGGAATCTTTCGAGGGGTGAATATCTGGAGTTTTTCGGAGTATGTAACTTTTCAAGGGGTGGTATCTTTCGAGATGCGTACATGGAGTTTTCCGAGCGGTACATCTCTGGAGGGTTTATAAGGCTACACATTTCGTGTTGGGATGAAAAGGAGCATAATCAATTTCATTTTGGGATGGCTTCGAAGATGGGGGATGTCAGATTCATAGATAATTCTTGGAACTTATTCAGGGTTATCCAGTGTCTTCTCCTTGGAGTTGTCTCTTGCTTAATCCTATGATATAAATTTCGGATTTTTTCTAGACAATTAGATGGTAACGAAACTTAGGGTTTATAGACTCGAAAGATAATTAATTTACATGCATTTGCAGATTCCTAGAGTTGTTCCTTTCTTTTGGGAGTGAGGATGTGGTTTAAGGACAGCGCAGTATACTGATGTAACCTCTCAGAAGACAGATAGATGCATTCCATCTTGTTTCACCGAGACCTCTTGCACACAGTACATCTTCTCCATCCATTACGACTACTCTCCATTGAAATTCCAATACCTTAAATTACCCCTCCCCTATAGCTCTCCACGTGATGATAGCAAAACCTACCCCGCTTCCAGCCACTCTCTAACTCTCTAACCTCTCTAACCTACACTCTAACGCCACAATTGTAACCACACCACCATTTTCGTGCAAAAAAAATAGACCCGCCCTTCCACGTTTTACCAGTCACTGCCAGCTAAAGCAGTTGACATGTGTGTACTGTTCCCACCAGAACCCACTGATTTGCGGTGTATGAAGCTTGTAATAGCCTTGTATTTTTCTAGCCATTGTCTAGCGTATAACTAAAGTACCGAATCGAAGTAAAGAAGGCTTGAGAAATCCAACTAGACGGGCTTACACCGCAGAACTTTCGCCAAGAAGGGGTCCTACTTTGACAACCTACAACCAGTGTAGTTTGTACGACAGAAACAATAGAAAACGATAAAGTTGCGCTACCACACAAATACGAGAAAAAGGGGAAACATTAACGGAAACCTTGGGGATCGGAATTGAGATCCCGAGCATTAGATTGGTTGGTGTTTTGGTCACGCACACAATAGCCCAATTTGAAGAACAAAGAATCTTGGATCTTAGTTTGGGCGATTTTGTGACCTTGGCTGTACTCCAGCATCTCGACGATCTATTCCCAACGATACTCGGAATACGAATACCTTCATTGTTCTCGCGTGCGCAGGTTTGTAGACGATAAAGGGGAATTCTTGACTCATCGTTCTACACGACACCTACATTTACACATCCGCACAATTGAATAAATTACTAGTTAAGCTGGACTCAGTAACCAAGAAGCGCCACCACTAGATGAAGCACGAGACTATTCAGAAATTACAATTCGTCGGTGAGAAATATTTTGAGAACAAAGAAAGTATTCTCTGCACCTATCAAAGCCACCTCAATTTTGCGAACATATCCATCCCGATATACAAACTTCGAATCTGCTGGGAATTATCAGTATTTCCACATTTAGATTGAATTCCAAGAGCGACAGTACCCAAAGCATCCACAGCATCCCGTTCAACAATTGAAACGATATCATCCTCGGACCTCTTAATACTTACAGCAGGTCTAGATTCTAAGCTCTGCAGTCTGCGTTGAAGCTATCAACTCCAAGGTCACCTTCACTATTTTCGGCAGCTTGTGAACATCTCTACCTACACATATCCTGGATATCTTATTCAAGCTTCAAGCCCGCGAACGATGTTTCTTGAAAAGCTCCGAACATTTTCCTTTCCATCAAACTCCAAAAATCTTCCAGGCGACGAGAAGAAACATCATCGACGTCGCGTATCTCTCAGAACCCCACACTCAGAACATAAAAATCCTCTCTCACCATCTACAACCAGGTCTACCAACGGGTCCCGTATTTCTCATACGAAGACGGCCATAAGTGCAGAAGTCACAGATATAATCAAGGAGAATAATGGAAACAACGAAGATCAAGAAGGACGAGACTTTAGGGAATATCTAGAGAAGTCTAGGAAGGCAGAAGAGGCCGAGGAAAAGAAAAGGAAGAAGATGGCGGCAATAGTGAAGAGGAGGAAGGAGGTTAATTTGAGTCCTTGGGCTTCAAGGATGTGAAGTTATGGAGAGAAGGAGGACCTCTTCAGCAGACCCTAGTCTTTCGCGGTGTTGTATGGATTGAAGTAGAGAAAAAAGAGCCGAGTTGTTCTATACCGCTTGATACGCGACGACATGAATCACGATACCACACACATGAATAACGATAGAGAGACGAAAAATCACATATACGAGAAATGACTTACAGCAAATTTCGAAATATACGAAATGTAATTGGGAGGAAAACACCAGCTCTCATGTTATACTAAAACATTTCAGCTGGATTCCTTCTGGAATGTTGAGTCATTGCAAGAAAGACTTGAGGGTTCTTGTCGCATATGACCAGACAACACCAGAAGAGGATGACGGTTCAGACATGGAATACTTTGCCCACTGGAAATCACCCAAGATCCGAATCAACTTGAGCCTTCTGAGCCTTCTCCTCAGGTTTCCGCTGCCCACAACGACATGATCCACATAGTATTCACGACCGTACGATATCTATTTTTCATCTCTTTAGCCAGCGTTGCTTTCCTTCGATCGATACCCTCAGAGCTTTCTCTCGATTTGGAATTCTTATATTTCGCGTCGAGTATTTCAAGGCACACAAGCGATAGAATTTGTATTTCAACAGTTAAAGAATTTCCTTGCCAACAAATGCTATTAAATGAAACTTGAATCCATTTGAAACTTATATTTACGAAACCTATGATTTTGCAGACGTTGAATTAAAATAACAGAATACAGAGAGCCTGGTTGCTTGACGTGACGTCTACCCCAGAATATGTCGAATATTATCTGCATATTGCGTGCTCTTCAGCCCAGTCATTCCACCCAATTTCACATATTACTTTGCATGAGGATCTCTGCCTGCCTCATTTTATATTTGGGAACCCATGCTATAACACTTATACGACGAAACTTTGAATTCAACACCCGCGCAATAATACCTGCCAAGTTTCCAGCTCATTAAGCGAAAAGAGTGACTGATGCTGATACTGAAGACCATGATTTCATTGTTCTGGTTTGGATATTGCAATACTCTAAATCTATCTAATCCTGTGGTTTTAACTTATTATGTAAAAGATAAATGTACAATTTAAATATTAACATCTCTTTTCCTATATATTCTTTGAATTTGAATGCAAACTCTCTTCTCGCTTGCGTAGAGGTCACCGTGTCTGGCGATAGATACATTTGTACTTGGTTGCACCACAGCTTTAGCTATTATAATACGAGGATATGATATAATAATAAACCGTGAGACTTGTATCTCAGTGTACATGAACGATATTCCGTTGCAATGGTACTGTTGCATTGGTACTGTTCTGTACAAGTTGAGGTTAGACTTTATCGGTTCTACCATTTCGTCTCCAAGTCGTCGGCATTACCGATCGTTTTTCTTTCATGATGTGATATGAATCTCTATATGAGAACCCTCAAGTGCTTATCTTTATCTTATCACTCCTTCCTTCCATGAAAGCCTCCACTCTTTTTCCACCTTTCCGCTCATACCCTAGAAAATCAAGGTCGGTTGAATGCCGGTATATCTTGTCTCCTCTCCTCAAATCCTAGATCGTCAATCAACCGAATATCCCCTTGTTTTCGGGATACCTAACTTAGTTAGATTCCGAATGTATCAAGGAAGACAAAAAGCTTCTAGTAGTAGATCAGGGACTGGTTGCACAAATCATGCATCAGGTTTGGGCTGATCGTTCATGGTTGGAACAGAGTTTGATGTTCAATTTTCAGGTCGACGTCTGATAGGGAGATGAGAGGGAAGAAGCGTTTGCCGACATCATATAACATCAAAGACCCAAGACATCAGAGAATATCTTGGAAGATTCAGTCATCAAGTTGAACAGAAAGAGTGGATACGGAGTACGAATATCTATATCAGAAACACATACATATACTTTGACTAGCACATTGTCTCACACCCCTTCATAAACCAAACGTCATATCCTACCATAAATACCCACGTAATTCATTTATACACATGTCCATGTATTTCCACCTCGGTCATGAATAAATAGTCCCATCTCCCCGTCCTACATTCATATCTCCGGCTCCATCTCCGGCTCCATCTCCGCATCTCAGCTTTACACAAACATACGAAGAATCTCCACAGTACGACCCCTGAATCATCTAATCATCCATCTTACCCCAGATCTCACATCGATATTCCCAAGATCTACGTAGTAGCACTTGTGCATATCAAAATTCCCGGATACCATTAGGCCGTCCATCTCACACGTTCTACACGTTTTACAAACACAATTTCCGTCCATCGTCCACCTACTTACTGTATGCATCTCAAGTCCCAAAACGAGCCCCCTTCATACACAACCATCTCATCCGACGGACCCCTCATCCGGCTCCGCTGAACAGTGAAGATTCAAGAACCTCGCGGAAAGAATAAAATACAACACCTTTGATCGGATTGAAACACTTGGCTCTCTCCCCATCTATATACCATTCGAATAGTTACACGACGCCATTGGGTGCTTTATATAAAATCCGCGTCCATCTCATTTTTACTCTTGCATCGACCGATCAGATCAGATCGACGTTTATCTTTGTCAAACACATTTTCAACATCTCTCTTACTTTTTGAGAGTTCGGTTGGGGACTCGGGAGTCACTAGTTAGATATCAGCTTCCTTCTGGTTTGACTTTACATTGCTTCACACATCACATCATATCATATCACGTCTTTTCGTTTCATTCCATCACACTCTTGAAAATATTCCCATCATCATCAACAACCATAATCCTGTTATTCCGTTGTACAAATTACGCGCATCTATCATTTTTGTCACAGGAGCTTGAGGAGACTCAGGAGAGGAGAGCATCACTTCTCGACACGAAATACTCTCATCCCATTCTAAACCAATCTCATCTTCGTCTTACTCTCCACAACTTCGTTTCAAGTTCTATTTTTCGTAGCACCTACATCATATCAGTTGTCACATTACTCCCCATACTGCCATTCCTTTACTCCATCCAAGCAAGATTTTTCGTCACACAAATTACGAAATATTACGCATTTGTTTGCTCCTTTAGCAGGAATTTTCATCGATTTGACACCTTACTTGTTCGATACTTCTTTCTATATATACCAATATCACCAAGACATTTTCTCTTTCTGCATCCAAAACAACCAGATAAAACCAATATAATATCCACACCGAACAAGACAATTCATCAGACAGGTTACAAATTTTAGACCCGAACAACAATAATTAAAACGCCCATCCCCTTCCTCGACGCCCAAAAATCCACCCAAACGCCTCGCTAAAGGGTCTATTTCCACACCCTATCACCAATCACATTTCTGTACGGTCCAGATCAGTCCACACAGGGCTCGAGTACATATATCTCTTTACCGAGACCGGAAATAAAATACTCCCATACCCAAACCAAAGGCATTTATATACCTGCCTGACCTTACATCGCCAATCCAATCTAATCCATTTATTCAATCAATCACAATGATTTCCAACATCAAAAGAAAAGTTGCCTCATCCTCCTCCTCATTCGCATCACGGCGAGAACGAGAGCAAAACCCATCATCAACCAGCCATCATTATCAATCCTCCTCCCGGACACGCCAAACCCCACAACAATACCAGCAATGCAGTTCCGAGCAAAACACCTATCGGCCCCGTCATCGCAACTCTTCCGCAACCAATTGGTCCATAACCTCCACACTCCTTAACGAAGTATCTTCCCATCAACCACCACCTAGAACCTCCCAACAAACCTCCAACGATCTCGATCCAGATTCCTACGAAGCATTTATGCAGAATGCTTTAGAAGAGGAACATCGACGGGCAAGAAATGAGCGAGCTATGCGTAGAGCGAATAATGCGTGGCAGCAAGGATTTCGAAGACCGGAGGCTGATGGGACGAGAAGTTGGTTACAGGGATGCGGGTTAGCCAAGTAGGACTGTTTGTTTTTGGTGTTGTTCATTAGCCTTGAAATCTTTATATTACACATATCATTCAGATAACGAATTTCTTTTGTTTTTAGAAAGGATAGGAATGGGATTATAGAGGGGTTTTTGGAGGGGAGATGTACCCGGAAAGGAAAGGAGGGACAATAAATTGAAGAAAAAAATAAGTAAACAAATCAAATCAGAGAAATCAAACTTACCCTCCCATTCCCAATCTTTCATAACACCAACCCAATGCAATCTTCCTCTAACCGTCAACTCCTGGTCCATTTCCTCTGTGATAAGACCGGCCGCCTGTCTCTGAGCTAAAAGTTCGCCAAACCCTCCTTGCGAAGGTCCCGAAATGCTATGTCTATGTCTGTTTCCCACCGGCGAAGGCCTCCTGCTTTGCCCCATAATCCTCCTCTCATTCAAATTCAAAAGATCCGAAAACGAAACCTCCCCACTCTGAACGTCCATTTCCTCTTCAAACCTCCTCATCCCACTGATCCCACTCATCCCACTCATCCCCACTCTCCCCAATCTCCCCCCATTTTTCCTCATCAATTCTCGTTCTTTTTGTCTAGCGATTTCATCTCTTCTCCTCCATACTTCTTGCATGACTTCCCAACAGCGATCGATATTTCCAATCCACATTCTTCTCCCCATACTAGCCCATCTTTCTTCAACCCATGCTCTATCTTCGTCATCTTTTGCTTCGCACCCAGCTGCCAGGAGAGGATAGATTTGAACGATGACGAGACGGCTGCTGAGCGGTACTGTAGCTAGGAATACCAGAACTTTCTTTGCAAGTTCCGCGCACGTCAAAGATGGAATCTCGGGAACAGCTTGGTGTAGGTGAAGAAGAGTGGCATAACGATAGGCTTCAGCTGTTTGCAGCGCGTGTTGAATCTCTGAAGTTGGATCTTCCGGGGTTGAAAATGATGTTGAAGGTTGCCATTGTTCGATTTCTTGTTTGAGTTCCATGGCTTGAGATATTATAGCTATTGAGTTTGATTTTGACTTTTGAACTTTGCGACAGAGATTTGCAGCGCGACCAATTAGGGGGAAGAGAGTTGCCGCGCTGCCCATTAAGGGGTCAATTTCCGACATCGTAGTGACGCTGGTGGAAGAGGATGAAAAGGGAGATGGAGTGAGATTATTGAGTGGTGAAAGAAGATTTTCAAAATCAGTAGAATCATCATCATCGATTGATGTCAACCTCGCAATAACATCCATATAAACCCAAGTGTTGCAAAGAAATTTCAATCTAGCCAGATCATCACCCACAAGACTTCTTTTATTGTGTTTGATAAGCGCCTGGTTAACCAATATCTTTGCTCCTCTGAGATGCTCGATTCCAGTTGAGATATGCTGGTCCCAAGATTCGGCAAATGCAAGGACGAGAGTTGTGGCGAGTGCGGTATCGGTGCGCATTTTTTCTATTCCTGTCGCGAGCGACCGAATGCTACGCCGCATGTGTTCCATGCCGTCGACGCGAAGGGCAGGCTTTTCTTTAGAAGTATGGAAGGCGGTCATGGATGCGATGGCATGGTAAAGTGCTGGGGAATCTCGTGCAAGAGGCCAAACTAATGTTCTCCATGGATTCTCAGTAGGACCATCTTTAACAGACAAAATACCACATGTTTGCTTATCAAATCTAAGCATCAGCATCTCCGGGCTTCCAGCTGGAACATCTGGTTGTTGATACATTGGACTAAAGCTTATAGGAGATGCAGTTGGAGATCTTGACTGAGGTTGAAAGGGGCTCATGGCTAACCACATTTCGGCATCGGATAATGTATCATCTCGTATGATTTCCTCAATATCATCTTCCAGAGATGAATCATTCGTCATCTGAAACTGACCCATATTCGGGCTTGACATTGTCCTACCCATTACAGGTGATGGCATAGAAGTAGATGGAGCCATGGAAATAGATATTGGTCTTGCATTAAGCTCCGACCCAGGTTGCAATAGATCTATTAGTCTTGGTGACTGACCAGAGAAAGTTGATCTCGTTGGTGTGACTAGACCGGTGTCTTCAAACATACTACTTAGACTGCTTGTGACCGAATCTGCCTCAATCCGAGGTCGCTGAAGTCCATCTTGACTAAATGTGGGTGTGCTCATATCAAACATAGGAGAAACTCCCGAGTGAAGCTCCGGGAGTGAATTCGAAACATCAAAAGTTGATGGAGAGGGTACTGCGGCATTGAAAAATGAGTCCTGCATCTGCGTATCCTCTCCATCAGGAGTAGAGGCCGATCCATCGGAAGCTATTGGACTTGTAGCTGCAGCGTTATCTGGTGATTTATCCAAGACTATCGAATCTACAAATATTAGAGACACTCTGAAGAGATTGGGGTCTATATCATACCTCTCTTTTTCGGGGGTGGTGGTGCCGGCTTATTTGTGAATGTAGCCTCCTCGAATGGCCTCCATTTAAAATCCTTCTTATATCCTCCACACGTAACACTTCTTTTATGACATTGCTGGCAAGAAGGTTTCGTCTCATCGCATTTTAATCTTTTTGCTTTGCAAGTTATGCAACCTGTGTTTGTTGTAAGAAGTTTTAATCAGCGTGTGAAGCTTGATGCAGGACACAGAAGCTCTTATCAAATTGCAAAGATAAGAAAGAGATGTGAAAATAATGGTACAACAAAGCTTACCATTTCGACTTTTTGATTGTTTGGGTTTATTGATGCCATTTTCTTTCTTTGACGATTGAGTAGCTGGCTTGGAGGTAGATTGCTTTCGTTTTTTGGATGGTGGGGGTGGTTCCGGTGCTGGTTTGAGCACTGAGGAGGAAAGAAATGCCGATGGAGAAGGTATTGTTATTGTCTCCATCTCAAAGAATTCTTAAGAAGATACATCGATAGATATGAAGTGATATTGGACGACTGATTACAATCTTCCACGGAAATCAAGTAAGAATCTAGAACAAAACCTCGCAACAGCAGCTGAGACTGGTGGTGCTGCTGCTTGTGGTGATATTCTTCTTGATGTGTTGTTCAAAATTATGATAGGAGATAGAATCCATGGCTGGGCCGGTGGAGGAGAATCTGAGATTCGATTTCATAAACATATCATCATTTTGATTGGTGACTTAATAAATGTGTCAGTTTGTTGAGATGCCGGGCGAAGTCGCCCGACAGGATGAAAGAGCGTATCACTACAGGGGTTAATACAGTAGCAGGTGATAGCAAGTGATAGTCAACTAAACTGTAACCATGAATTGCTTTCAATGATTGGAGAAGTTGCATTCGAGTCGTCCTCGAAAATAGAAATTCCTCGACAAGATTACTTCTTGATTAATAATAAGGTTCATCTACGGTACTTCGCCCTTATACATAGTAGTATATACATAAGCAGTGATAGCTTCTACTCCGTAGAAAGCTTTCATAGAAAGAAACCGTTATTCTCTTGGAAAGATTTGCAGCTCTTTCCAGTCATACATAATACCATCCAATCTCTTGTTTTCTCTTACATAACCTCCACTTTGTGTATCTTTCTTCGAAAAGAAGTGTGTAGGGCTAAACGGGGATCCATATTGCAGTGTCATGCTGATAAGTCTGATAGGTTGACGCAGCGGGCAGTTTTGATAAGTTGATAACGGTGGGAAGAGAGTTCGTGTGATCGCTGGTGGGGAAGTCTGGAACGTCTATCTGGAACGGATGATTTCGGAGTTTCCAAGTAGAAGAACGTGAGGTTTGAATATGGGGGTGGAAAATGAAGGTATCGTGAAACACTAAACTTACTGAGGTAGTGAGTAGCGGCGAGAAGCTATACTTGTGATTGGCAAATACCTTCAACAATAGAAGTACACAAATATTTGTTTAGGGTAACAACGCCTGATTGTAATGTGAAGAGGTACAAAAATAGTGGCGAAAACCTGGAGAAGGAAAATCCAAAGAAAATGTTGCCGCTGCAGCGAAGAGCGTTCTTATGCATTGAACGCATGTATACTTCCGAACCCCAAGAAACCTCAATTGGTCCAAATCATGCTTTTGTTCGACGATAACGTCAAAGTCCATCCTGGGTAGAGATTATGCATGCAAGAAGTAAATATTCTTCCGCTGCCAGATCTTCTTTCTTGTGAGCTGAAATGTCGTCTTTGTGATTCCTTATGTACGATAGCCTGGAAAATTGCGAGCCTGAAGACTTACGTTATTGTTCAACTTCCTCTGGGGTTTACTGACATTAGGTTGAACGGGAGCTTAATTAGTTGACGTACATATCGCGCCGCGTTTCTCTTAGATTATGTTATACTTCCATAATGTATTCAGAGAAGCGCAAAACAATATGACTTCTCGCGACAATAACACAGCAACGAGAGCTGAACTCTGATGATTTAGTCGTTTAGTTTTTGTAATTGGGTTGTTGTCAAAATCGCGTTTCGAAACACCGTGACACACCGTTGGGCTGTTGCTTCATCTTATGTTTCTGAAAGACGTTGAATTTGTTCAAAGACACTATGGTGAAGATCCTCAGCAGATCAAAATTGATCTCTTAGCTTTGAATTTTCCGCTATTATTTCGAGTTTTCACAATAATACATACAGTAGTTCTTTAATTGAAGGAAATCTCCGAGATCTACCCTTTCATCCTGTACTATTGTTAAATTGGTTACTTCAGTAGGGGTAAACTACAATAGTTTCATGGAAATGCTTTGCTAGATACGTAGTACAAATCCTCTTATATGGCTCGGTGCGGATCGGCGGGAAGGTTTATTAGTTAGCGATAAGTAGCCTCATTTCTGGCGCCGGGTGTTAGTTTTTCGCTTAGCTTCATGCGAATTGATAGCAGGATGAAGGGGCATTCATGAATACTGTATTGCTAGCATAGGTAGTTTGATTTCACGAATTTTGGTTATCGATCGAACTGCACTAACTCGCCCTCGATTGCGTGTTGTTCATAGAATGATAGCTCTGGTTGTTCAAGTTCATGAATATCATTTGACAGTCGAGTGTTGATCTATCTTCCCTGTCCTTCATAGCTGCGTAGGACCTAACTCGACCCAGAAATCATCCAAAGATTTGCGTAGTCTCAAATATTATCTGGCCCAAGTGCTATGGTACCAAGTATGGAGTATATCCCCGTACTATTGAAGAACGTCAGACTTGGCGATGATATGCATATCATGGTTATATGATAGATAGGGTTTCGCCTTCAAGACGACTCGCAATAATAAGACTCAATGCGGGCCTCATCTCGCGTTCTATACGATGAATATCGAAAGCAGCTAAAGGCTCACACTAAGAAGACCTTGGCAGCGGCTTGTTCTCCTTTTTTTTTTACCACTTTTGATAAAAGCACGAATAAGAAGAGAATTGAGAGAATCAGACCATCACGATGTGAGCAATAAGGGAAAATCAGAAGCGCGCGACAGTAGAAGAGCAAAGGATCAAAACGTCTCCAGGCAGTCGATATCAGCGAATCTAAAAATAGCAAAGAAATGGATCTTGTCACGGTTTGAGTGACCATCTTCAAGCTCTTGAAAGTGGAAAGAATGGATTTCCACGCGTGCACATACCAAAGAAATGAAGTTATACCACTCTCCACTTGTTTAAATTTGACGCGCCATGGAGTAGAGGAAAGGGATAATTAGAGCCTTAGCCATTACATTATTTGCGGGGCCAACCTCTTCAATTATTTTAATCCTTGAAGAAAGATTCGCTTTTTTAATGCCACCAGCTTACACCAAAACTTATGCCGCTCGCTAATGCAAATGCAACAGCCAAGTCGATCTTTTATTTGTATCTGTTACGATTTGAAGATTTCAATTGGATACATCTCCACATTAGCGTACGTTTTTAGCTCAACTATAACCTTGTTTGTTGAATCCTTGAGGGAACGATCAAGTATTTGCCGCTCGTGGGAACGAGGCTTTTGATATTCGGTGTGGTGGTGGTGGTGAAGAAGATGGTGGGATGAGGAGAATTCGAATAAGTTGGTTGTAGACTTACGGAGATTATTGGATATTGGGGAAGACCGACGAGGATCTATTATTGAGGTGCTCTTCGATGGGTATTGTGAATTGAGACAATGGAGGAGATGGCCTCATTTTAGTGGCAGTACGGCATGTTATGATATTAGCTATCGCTATAGATATAGATATTCCATGGTAATAATACATGCCTCCTTGGTATGAACGACGGTGAGGCAAATATTAATTCATCAGATATCATAGAAGTCCAGTGGTATCTTTTCCATGCTTTCACTAGGTAATTTTATCGATGCATTATGCATTTATCGTGAGCCATGGCATCTAACCTCGCTCTCCGCCTCCATCAGTCTAGCTACCCAGCCACTCAATCCAGAAACCAGATATTGTTTCTTTATCCCCGTTACTCAGACTGTCGTCAGCTTTTGATGCATGTTTTGATGTAAACCAAGCCAACATTAATTTGATTTTATACATACAACAAGTTGTCACCTAACGATTGTGGGCTGCTGGTACAGGAAAAGCCTTTACAAATTGGTTATGTTGCATCTTTTTTTCTGCATCTGAAACACCATTCAAGCACACTTCAAGCGCATTTGAACCATTCGACATGACGAAATCCATGCATAAATGGGTTGACGTATAATTCATATTCACTTATTAATCCTAAAGGAATAATCTTCACACTTTATCCTGCTTGATCCTACTTGATCCTACTTGATCCTGATTTTCATTGGCAATGAATGGATGCATCTGAACTCCTCTGATATCCTTGATATCCTTTGATATCATTATTCCAAAACCTCCCCCGTTTATATTGACATGGTATAAGCTGCGAAACCTTGTCAAGGCTTCCTACCAACAACTTTATCCTTGAACGAACCCCTCAAATGAACATCGTGCCTTCTTCTTTCCTTCGTATCGAAAATTGAATAATAATATACAAGAGGTACATCGCCATTTATGTCCAAACCCTCGACCTCTTCTCTTTTCTTCTCCACCTTCTTCTAATCTAACGACATCAGAAACCCCATTCTCCCCAATCTGCCCTATATTACATGCTTTCTATAAGATCTTCATTGACCCAAGGTTTTGACAAAGTATAATCTGAAACGAAATGGAAGCAATATAATGTATGATAACTACAGTTCGGGCCTTCTCGTCCTCGATTCTTAGTCCTCTTCACCAACCATGGGAAACGGCCAATCAGTACAGGGCCCAAGTCTGGGAAAGAAGTTATCAAAACCGAAAACGAAGCCCGCTGGGCCACCTTCATCGACTTCCAATAGTCCTAATACAAGTCGTCGAAACTCCGTTACTGGAAAGGGTATTATATCTGCAGCTGCTTCAATTATTCCTCATGGAAAGCTACTCAGTGTTCTTGAGACGGAGTCTCTTAACGATGCACCAGATCCAACACCTACGAAGAAGAAGAAGAGAATGAGTATATTCAGGTCAAGGAGTTCAAAGAAAGGGTTGGAGAATCCTCAACTGGATGTTATTAGTGACTCTGTACCGAGTGTTTCTCCATCAGTGACTACTGGCAGGTTTACAAGAAGTAATTCTGTAAACTCTGTTTCTGTCGAGGTAACGGAGGAAACAAATTGGGCACCAAGTCCTAGGTAAGTTCTCCCAAGCTATTGCATATGTACATAGCTCATAAGACGTTAGACCATCCTTCCATCGATCGCGGAAATCACTTCCACATGTACCATTTGCATCGAATAATACTAATCGACTTTCTCTCGTATCCGAAGCGCTTTCTCCTAGACCAGATTCTATAAATATTGCAACGGGTTTGGCTGGGCAGCATTTTGGAGAGATGGATTGGCAGTTGTCAGATCCGCTTTTTCAGAGAACTCAGTCAAATCCTGCGATATACGCGCCCATTCGTCGAAAGTCTCTGCTTCAACATGCCGTGGCAACAAGACCTAGCATCACTTCGAATTCGCAATCTTTCCAAAATCAAATACCTGCTTCATATCACAGCATTGGAACATGGTCGGTGTCACCTCTGGCACTAAGGACAAATGTGGATAGAGAAAATCCTGGGGCACGTACTTCGACTCCCAATGATCTTGGTCACATTGGTTCATTTCAGCTTGGTTCGTTGAGGATCACAAATGGCTCAGCAAGTCCTACACCTAGCGCCGACGAGAGGAGAACCAGTCTTCCATCTAACGATCAGCACATTGCTACCATACAAGCAAGCTCCAAAGTTCAAGGTATCGCTCACCGAAATTATACCATTTCTGTTCCCGCAGAAGCTATGAAACATCCTTGGGCCTCAACCTCTTCCCCTCAATCTTCTACTGTGAACAGTTCTCATGATCCTTTGTCCATCCAAATTCCAGATCATACACCTACGCCGCACTCCTCGTTATCTGCTATTAATGCTCATTCTTTGGCTCCCCCCCCTCAATTGAGCCCATTTTCTTTTGTTGCAAGCCCTGTCGGGTCTCCAGCATTAGAGGCTACCAGCAAAAATACTGCTGTAGATAATGAATTGTTTGAGGTTGAAATGACTACCCCTACTCTTGAACCTTCTTCTAGTAATGATAATCATTCGTTTGATTCCGGTTACGGACCGTCACCTGGTACACCAGAACATCAGGCTTTAGGTCGGCTTCAAGGTCCGCGAGACATGATATCCACATCACTGGAAAAGACAGACAGCGGATATAACTCATCTACATCTAGAAGGAATTCAACCGCGCTAGTTTTGCCAACAAGAATATCCCTCAAGACGACAGAAGCACCGCCTCTTCCAGCCAGAGAGCCTTTATCCCGCAGCCCATCGCAGACATACTCTGACGTTCCGAGCGAGGATCGGTTCTTCAGCCACTTAAATGGCCCGGCTACTCATACGATTCCTATGATTAGTACAGAATCTCAAAGAACGAGAAGATCGAGCAATCTCTCCTTACCAAGTTTGAATTATCAAACTCAAATTCAACAGCCAGCACCTATGTACCATCGACAGAGCATGCCACCAGTTCTGCGTCAGTCCCAAAACTTCAGTGTAGGTGAATCTCCAAGCTCGCAATGGGCAATGCAGAGACAAAGCCCACAATCTTATTACCCGGGCGTTTCAGGATTTGCAGCACAATCACGATCACACAGTGAGAAGCAATTACCTAGTGCAGCTTTATATCAACACAGCGAAAGAGTTGATGAAACCATGGGATACGAAACAATGCGAAGAGTCAGCTCGAAAGAAACCATTACCACGATTAGGTCACTTGAGCCTGCCGA
The DNA here is from genome assembly GCA_002162495.1 of Myriosclerotinia curreyana. Lineage (NCBI taxonomy): Eukaryota > Fungi > Ascomycota > Leotiomycetes > Helotiales > Sclerotiniaceae > Myriosclerotinia > Myriosclerotinia curreyana. The sequence continues at coordinate 400,969 of NGKJ01000007.1, forward strand.
AGTAGAGTCCTCATACGCTAGGCTACACAATGCACCCCCTCCTATACCCACATCCACTACACAGGAGGATTATCATGCTGGTTGGAAGCCACCAAACGTACGAAGACATTCATGTGCTCCACCCGCTCCCTCTACGCCGAGAAACCGATATACACTACAACCATATCACATTCATACCTCACTGAACACATATCCCCAGGAAGACCAAACAGATTTCGAAAATCATCTTACATCTTTCGACACTATAAAGAACAGTTTAGGGGGATCTCCTTATGATTTGGCACTCACAGCAATGGAAAAGATACCCCCGAAGACTACACAAAGGGTTGCCCCTGCACTGATAACGAAAAGCATGACTACCCAACTCCAATCTCCACACGCCAATCTGATTCGATCTCAATCGGATGGACCTTCACTGTCAAGGCCCAATGTTAATGGTCGCCAGGAATCTTACAACAAGCTTATTGATGGCAGCCCATTTGATAATGGCAGTAATGAACCGAGCGCAAGAGCAAATTCATCAGGATCAACATTCACTCTTCGAGATTTACCATCACAGAGACGAACGGCCGAAGAAGATGCCAAGAGGTTATCCATAGCAAGAATCAACCGGATTAGCAGTCCACCGCCAGTTTCCTTCCATAATCAACGGAAATCCGTGCCGGTTCCTGCTTCCGGGCATTTGATTGTACCAAAATCAAGATCTCCATCTACAGAGCAATCTAACTCACAACCATCTGCCGCACCGGGACAAGAGCCTTGGTTTGGTTCGGCAGAACAGCAAGATATTCCTGCACAACTTCAAAGTGATTATTTTGAAAGACCATCCAAAGTTAGATCTCAAAGCGCCAGACCAGCTACACAACATAATCGACCTATCCCTCTTCATCACTTCAGTTTTGATGTCCAGAATAACTCTGGGCCGAGTTCAAGAGCTGCGAGTGTGTACAGTGAAAAGGAATGGGAAATTCATGCTGGGACTTATGATCATACGTATGGTTCGTTTACTAATCTTGACGAACTCTCCGGTGATAACTCGGGCGCTGAATATGACGTGCCTTATTCTGAAGAACCTCAACAAGTCCCAGAACTTGGGAATTCAACGCAAGATATGTTGGTACTGGACCGATACGCAGGAAGCCTGGGATATGGTTTTGAGCCTGGTTATGGATTGGGTGGAAGTGCGGAAACGAGAAATAGCGGGAGGATGAATCATGGAGGAAGAAAGGGGGTTGATGTGTCCAATGAGTGGGGTTTGGATTTTAGTGACGTGCCTATTATCATGCAGAGAGTACCAGTTAGGGCTGGCATCTAAGGAACAGCTCATTTATTATTCGAGCAGAAGCAACGATTATTGATCGATTTGCACACATACGACACAGATTACACACTATACGACTGTCACACGCAGACAGACATATTTCCTAGTTTCCAAGTTTTTATATTAGATTGGACCAGGAACGGCTACGAAACATAGACACGGCACGGCGTTAATTTGGCATTTTTTTGGCTGCTATTGTTCATGCAGCTATACCTTTCTTTTGTACGGAATTTCATTTGGATTGGATGATTTTGGGGTTTGTGGAATACAATGCATTTGGATGATGGATGGATACCCGGATTTTCTTTTTCCTCTTTCTTTCTCATTTTGGGAGGTTGGTCTTTTGAGCACGATAAGCGCGGCACTGGGTTGCTTTACATCGCATTGCATTAGTTGGCGAACAGAAGGTGCACCAGCACTGGGACTTCATTGATGGAGAGGCCTTGGGGAGGGAATGGACAGTTGAGAGGCTACATATCTTCGATCAACAATGGGCTTAGATATACGTAAATATTGCTGATTGAGAAAGCTAGCTACTCTTATTCATATTACATAACACAAATAAATATGGCGATGAACTTTACTCTGTGTCTTAGCTCTGACGAATGTGGACAGACAATTGTAGATAGCGTGTGAGGATTGATGACTTCTTATTCCGGCGTATGGGCTCATGTAATTACTTCAAGAAAGTGAATAGCGCATTGTTGCTCATTGTTTGTTATTGTTTGGTTGTTATTACCGCCACAGCCTCACTAAAGAAACAATTTGTTCATGATGGTGCTATTATTAGGTACTACTATCTCAATGTCAAGGATTCTCATGGAGAAGAGGCCTTCACAATCTTCTCAGCCATCTCAGGTAAAGTATCGGCCATAACATCCATCTCCGTATCAAAGATATCCAAACACGGTTCTTTCTCATACTCCGTACAATAAGCACCCTTAAACCCAACTTTCTTCGCAGCTGACACATCCCACATATGAGCAGCAGCAAACCACTTCTCGTCATCCTCAGCAAACTTATCTAACGCAGTTCTATACGCCGGCAAAGCAGGTTTCGCAACTCCCGAGCTATCGCACGAGATGAAGTTTTCCGCGGGCATCTCAACACCACCCTTGGAAAAATAACCCTGAACGCGCTTCAGATCCGCCGTGGTCAATAACCACACCTTAAAACCACCTTTCTCCAGAATCTCAAAACACTCCTTAGCTCCTGGCCTCAGCTGCAGCTCCGAATAGCCTTGAACACACGCGGCGAGTTCCGCATCCGTGCACAGCGCGCGTGGATCCTCCACGCCGGCGAACCACAAAGTGCGGTAGAAAGTTGATTCGAGGATCCCTTTGTAAGGCTTGTATCGCTCGGAGATGGAGAGGAATGTGAATTCTAGCTCGGCGGCGGTCATCCAGCTGTATCCGAAGAATTTGGGGGTGATGTTGTTGGCGCGGAGTTTTTCCCCGATGGCTTGGTCGATTTGGGCGTGATATTCATCGAAGGATACGAGAGTTCCGACGATGTCGAAGACGACATGTTTTTGGGCACCCATTTTGTTTTGAAAAAGATAATTTTGGGTTATGCTTTTTGGGGCGGTCGATTGTTCGTTGGTTTTAGACTAGAATGCTTTTCGCTAGACAGATCTAATAGTGTAGAATTTTGAGGTCGTTGATGTGAGGTGTAGCTAGATTATACTTTTTGTTTTCTTCGCATCTTGAATAATAATAATAATAATAATAATACCTTTATCAATTGCCCCTTCACATATTATCTTTTGTGATTCCAATGTGTGTGTCATCGAAGTCCGATATAGGTAATGACAACAGCATATGCATATTCTCGCAAACTATCGGCTGGGCCCTGATCCCGTACTGTACCTGCTCAGTGCTTGCGGGGAGCCACATGTTGTAGTTCGCAATATGTCCACGTATTCAGTACTGTGGTTGCAATCTATATTGTCCGATCCAATCCGATGCTTGAACTTCTTTTGAATTAACGAAAGCTACCTAATGTTGAATTATAATGAAGCCCTTATCTACTAAATTTCACATCGATTTATAATTTTATACCCCTCGATAGGATTAGGCGAAATACGTAAACTATTGTGAATCTGAGTTTGTAAACGAATGAAATAGTTAGATTTTAAGTTTTACTAAAATTGAAGGCCTATTTAGTAGCCGAATAAATACTAGTGTTTATAATATTTAAAAGTAGTATTTAATATAATTGTAATCTTCTATTCAATCTTTAATATATAAAATACTATTAATTAAGATTTATTCGATTACTAAATAGTATTTTAATAAGTTAAACTATTTAATACTTTAATTTAAAATTTAAAATTTAAAATATATTAAAAATCACCAACGAGGTTAAAATAGGAATATCAAATTAAATTAAATTAAATTGGCTTTATTATTACTATTACTATCACGTGTAAACAGCTTTAATTAATTATATTTCAACCAATAAATATAAATATCTATAAATACAAAATTTCTACCCTCGTTTCATTTCTCCAATACAGAGGAAGGGAGAAGTTACCGATCTCGAATACCCCATTTAAGATATCATCTTCTCTGCCGTGTTTTCTGCTTTATCGTGATAGCACCCCTGTCGGCCTTTGCAGGTTTCAGGGGGTCAGGTCGCGTCGGGTAAAGACTCTGCCCAACCAGAGTCTGGTTCTTCATATCTCGGAAACCATAATAACAACAATGGGCTTGAACTTTGAAGTAAGTGCAGCATCTTATCGTTATTCAGCGGAGTGGCCGACGCCACCCGTGGCCCTCCTTATTATTAGAAAGTAATTAGAGAAATTTGTACAATTCAAAGCAGGTCAAAGTGAAAAACTTCTAAGGTCAATAAAGACATACAACAATGCTAGAACTATACGCCTCATGATATCCCCGCGGTGTTTAACAGAACTCTAACCCTAAATCGTAGCCAATATGCACCTGTAACCCCAATGTCGCTCAACACTATGATAACAAGAATTGATCATGCTATATGACAAAAACGCTGCAGAAAGTCTTAAGACCACAAGATATTCAACCTTCGCAGTCCCGTCTTGGGCTTCTCCTCTGGTTCCGGGTTTTGTTGGTAAATTTCAATGAAGCCTCGAATAGGCATCTCCTCCAGGGAAACCATCTTCGTCTTGGCATAGAATTTGTAACCAAAGAAAAGAATCAGGATAAGAGGGATATTCAGGTATGATGAGACGAAGGTCTCACTATCCCAATCTCCATGAATGAAAGTGGTGTATCCTCCAGTGAAGAGTAGAATAATGAAGAGAGTAAGAGAAGCCCACGACGTGTATGGCTGAAGTGGTGCTGCCCATGGAAGCTCAGTGTGGCGGTTGATTCCTTGTTTCTTGCAACCGGCTAGAAATCTCAGGTAGATGAGCAAGATACAGATCCAGTTAATCAAGGTCGCGATCGAGACAAGATCTTGGAGCCAGGTGAAAACATTGCTAGCACTACTGGACAAGGTCATATAGCCCAAGCACATAAATACAGCGTAATAGATGGCTGCAACGTAAGGAACACCGGCACGGTTCACTCTTTTGAAGATCTTGGGTGCATGTCCATGCATAGCCATACCGAAGAGCATTCGTGTTCCGCCAAGCATACTAGAGTTTCCGGAAGACCAAGCGGAGGTAAGAACCACAGCGTTGATGATCGATGGGATGACCTTGATGCCGGCATTCTTCGCGGCGATAACGAAAGGAGATTCCGAAGCAGTACCAGAAGAGTGAAGAAGATCCGGGTCGTTAGATGCAACTACAAGACCGACCATGAAGATGGTCAGAACGTAGAACACAAGAATTCGGATAAAGATGCGCTTGGCAGCCATAGGAATTGCTCGTCTTGGATTTTTAGTCTCGGCAGCAGCTACGGCAATGTTCTCGATCCCGGAATATGCGTATAAAGCATTGTTGAGTGTCGTCCAGAATCCGAGGAAGCGACCCAGAGAGCCCCCAATGCCCAGATACTGGACGAAGGCGCCAGGGTTCCTCCAGTAGCGGAAACCGATCGATTCGTGATTTGGAGCTCCTCCGCATGTAATAACGAGAGCCATGATATTGATTCCAATAATCAGCATAATTTTCAATATCGAAAATGTAAACTCCAATTCACCATATACCCTAATAAAGGTGAGTGAGGTGATAATCATGAGGACACCAAAGATCGTGATCCAGACTGCATTATTGATTGTCGTCCAAAATTCTACCAAAACCGCAGCGGCAACGATTTCAGCGGGGATAGAGACCATATATGAATAGACTTGATTCCATCCGTTGGCGAAAGACATGGCAGGGTCGAAGAAGTGCTGGGCATAACGAACTTGTCCTCCATTGAGAGGCATCAGAGCTCCCATCTCTCCGACAGCCAACACTACACTCGACACGGCGAGACCAACCACAGAATAACCAAGAAATGCACCTAGAGGACCAGATCTTGCGAGTGCTCGACCAGAACTGAGGAACAGACCTGTACCAATTGTTCCCGCAAGCGCAATCATCTGAATATGGCGTTGGTGCAGGCCTTGCTTCACAACCCCCACCTCCTCAAACGCTACTACAGTCCCAGTCTCATACTGATCAGAGTGAACATCGATGTCCCCTTGACCCATACTCTCGTTCTTGTTGCCACCATGGCCGAGCTCGTAGTCATCGGCTTTAAGATCTGAGGACATGTTGAAAGGATCCTAGATCAATCAAGGTGAACGAAAGATGAAGTGTTTTGTCCAAAACGAAGGACATCTGGGCTACCTTTTACTTTCTAAACTAGACAATCGCCTACTCTGCATTAGTAGAGACCTCGGGTGGATCTGTAGATAAAGTATCAACTATGAGTTTCTTATCAATGATAAAAGATAACTTTCATTCACCTTGACGCAAGCCGCTTGAAGCGGCTTAATAGAGAAATGATAATACACCCGCAGTCAAATACTACCCCAGACTGCAGTCCATTCAAAATCTCCGACATCCTATAGGTCTGTTAGTTTGACCCCCTGAGCGACCCACACCAGGATGGTATCAATTCAACGAAGACAACCCGCTGAATTTAGGAACCACCTAGTCCGCTTCGAAGAACCTTGACCCGTAAAGCTGATAAGCATGAGACCCTTGTACCGTAGTACGTACCGGTATTCTTATTGCATGATCTCTTGAGATTCTATCAAACAATGTGAATGACACTCTTGATACACTTGATATCCTCAGGCAAAGTCTCACAGTGGTGCATACAAGCAATTATTTAGCTAGCTCTATTATTGAAGCAGTTAGTCATTAAAGAAAGAATTTTGGATGGAATTGTTTACAGCAGACATCTGGGACCGGAAAACCTTTCGCCGAATGTCGCAATGCGCATAATATATTTTTCCAGAAGAATAATGGAAGAAATCTACAATCATCGGACACTCCGTATATACCGAAGTGATATGGAGGTGATAAGCAACCAAATTAGGTAGTTTAGCACGTTTGTAGGAATTGAAAATTGCCGGGGTGACTAATCGGTACCCAACTAGTACACTCAATTTTTAATTCTTAATTGTTCAAATTTAAGTTCAAATTATATTTATAATAAAAAGTATATAATTATCGTGTAATTATCGTGTAATTATTTATATATTTAAATAGTTAACAATTATAATAATAATCTTGATAATATATTTTAATTATTATTTATTATACTTATAAATAAATTTAATTTGTAAATTAATAAATTAATTAAAATTATAATTAATATAAAATATATTATTTATATAATTTAAAATTCTAGATAATTAAATAATAATTATTTTATTTAATTATGTTTTTAAACTTTTTTAAAAATATTAAAAATAATTAAAATTAAAAATTTGTAAAACTTATAAAAAATTTAAATACATTATATAAACAATAATAAATAAACTACATTTTCTATTTTGATTATAAAATACAACGCGGAACTTGCCTAACCTTTACCTGATAGAAACGAGGACATAATACCACCAGCCCGGGTCTGATAGATTGGAAGCTTTGTTGACTAACCGAGATTGTTGAAATGAATAGTGGGATGATAAGAGTGAGTGTCGTACAGGACCAAGCGATGTCGCATCTGATGTTGAGATTGCGGGGAGATCAGCAGATGTCACGTTTCAAGATCAAGGCGTCCTCTTTATATCATATTGATGTACTGAGGTGCACTACAAGTTGCCAGTCACCTTCACTCACTCAATTCATTCAGAATCCTTTAACTCCAAACGTACCATTATCAAAATCGTGATTGCACTCACAATTGTTCAGTTTGAACCGATATTTTGACAGTCACTTGTGAAGCTATACAGAGCAACAATCTAAAGGTTCTGTCACAACGTATTCCAAGTCGAAAGATATCTGAGACTTGATTGATAGACAACATACTGATTTCTATTTAGAATCTCTGCAATCAAAGCTGAAATATATCAAATACGACCATCATCATGAGCACTGTTTCCGAAACTTTGGGTGGTCTTTCGATCTCAGTGGAACCCACAAAATCAGAATCAGTAACCTCAAAGTATTTGCCAGTCGCTAATCCTACAGAGTGTTTCTGGCAATCTGAAAAACACAAGTTGCATGACCACCGTTCTACAGAAGAACTCCCAACGCAAAGTGATGTAGTCATTGTTGGTGCAGGCTACGCAGGCGTCAGCACTGCATATCATTTAGTCAAGGAGGGTGGTGAATCAATCAAGTCAATTACTATCATCGAGGCACGTGGTGCGTGCTCGGGTGCAACTGGTCGAAACGGAGGTCATATGAGACCAGATCTGTATGGCCATATTCCAACCTATGTTGAGCGAGGAGGACCTCGGGCAGGAGCTGAGATTGCCGAGTTTGAAATTGCTCACGTCGGAGAGATTAAAAAACTCATTGAGAAAGAGAAGATCGATTGTGACTTCAGTCTCTGTAGATCAATTGATGTATGGTGTAATGAGGAGATGGCAAAGAAAGCCAAGGCCGTATATGACCAGATGGTGAACAATAATTTTGAGTACATGGATGATGTCATCTTCCATACTGGAAAAGAAGTTGAGGGCGTAAGTGAAACTCCTCACAACATGATGTCTCGATTACTGACTTTTCCTAGATTTGCGGAGTGAAAGGTGCAAAGGCCTGTGCTTCATACACAGCTGGTAGTATGTGGCCTTATAAGTTCATCTTGGGTCTCCTCGAGTTACTTTTGCCAACTGGAAAAGTCAACTTACAAACCAACACACCAGTGACAAGTGTAACCAGTGATCCTAATGGAGGCTTCATTGTCGAGACAAGCCGAGGAAAGACCCATGCCAGCAAGATCGTATATGCCAATAATGCATACATCTCCGCTCTTTTGCCTGAATACGATCAAAACATTATTCCCTGCAAAGGTATCTGTTGTCGCATAATTGTACCCGAGGGAAACACCGCACCACTTCTCAACAACACTTACATCAACCGAACAGAAGATAACACCCTTTCATATCTTATTCCCAGAGCAGATGGCAGCATTATCGTTGGTGGCGCCGCCACAAAGTTCAAACCTCACAAAGATCAATGGTACAACAACGTCGATGACAGTATCCTCATTGACGCAGCAAAAGACTACTACGAAAATTATATGCAGGAAACATATCGTGGATGGGAGGACTCTGGTGCGAAGGTCGATAATATCTGGACTGGAGTTATGGGATATTCATACGACTCAAATCCTCACGTCGGTGAAGTTCCTGGAAAGCCCAATCAGTTCGTTGTTGCTGGGTTTAATGGTCATGGTATGCCAGTTATTTGGTTGTCGGGTAAAGCGATTGCCAAGATGATCGCCGAAGACGTTCCATTCGAGCAGACTGCTGTGCCACGGTTATTTAAGACTACTCAAGAGAGGATAGAGAGGGCGAAGAATGGAGGCGAGGAAAAAGGTGATATTCTTGGTACTGGAAACCAAAAAGCTACAAAGCAATAAACGCAATCTTTGCAATCCATTGCTCTTCTATTGCTCATCCAACGTCGAACGGTCATATCCAGATCGCCTTCAGATACAAAAATACAACACGCACTGCTTTATGGAGCTCACTCCTTGTAGCAAAAAACCTGCTTGATATCGGCTACTGGAAGTCTTTAGTTGGTTATATCATGCCTGGCTGGAATCAAGGAGTTTGGGTCCCAGTTTATCAATCTTGCAGCTCTGGGCAAGCGAGGCCACGGAGTCGACAATAATTATTTCTTGATAATTTTGTATATAATTTCTACCTGCTAAAATCGCTAATTTCATGTCGACCTTGATCATTCATACTATATTGCATAGTTAGTATCTGCTTAGCCGTTTCGCTTGATGTTTGATGGGAAGATTGTTACCACTGAGGTTTTTATTGCTGTCGAAGGTAAATGTGAAGGGGATCAAAAAGGTGATGGATAACCCTATTGCGTTGATAAACTGAATGCTAGAGAAGGAAATGAAGAGATTGAGAAATATCCTCCTACTTAAGTCGAGATTCAAACGCACTAGTCTGGTGGTTCCTCTCCCTCAATATGCTAGAACAGATCACGTGAAACCCCTTGGTTCCTGATCCGTACGGCAACACCATTATTGTGACTACTATGTACTTATTTACTTACTTGGATAATTATTAGATCATTGCCGCCATCGGGGTCACGCTGCTCTCGCTGGTGTTTCGGGTCATCAGAATATAATCATATGGTCACTTGGCGCACAAACGAATCAATTGCTCGAAGGGAAACACATATGATTTCGTTAAGTTAACGCCATGAAAATTTGAAAAAGTTACGCAGGATGGATTTCGTCGCAGGCTCCGAACATTTCTTATGCTCAAGCCAGGGGCCCAATTCTTTCAAGTGTAGGAAGAGATGCGTGCGTTCCCAGAACATGTTTGGCTGAGAGAAACGAACCAACGATATCGATAGGCTACCTAGTATCCTTCTACTCACTCCAAGCTCTTCATAAATTCCCTATTTGAGGTTTTGGTTCCTGGTTTATCAATGCACAGGACCAGGTTTGGTGCATGAAAGTTCTCTCTATGTAATCCAGTGATTCTTTTTGGCTATTACAAAGTGTACCAACTCCAAAATTTGCTGCCCAAAGTGTGTTGAACGATTTACTTCCTTGGGGGGCCTCTTTTGGTAGTTGGCCACTTTTGATGAAAGAAGTTTCAAGTCATACATGTCTCAGGCATTCAGATCTCCTTACCCCCACATCACCAACAACCCTCTTCCGGTCAGTCTTCGTAGTTTCATTTGGTCATGTCAATGGGATTCTCGTTCATTTCACTTCATTTCATTTGGGGTCAAACCCTTGCACAATTAACCTTCTAAAAAGATACAATTCCGTGTTGCGCACTCTAGAATACTGAATATTTCTTCATGGCTATCCCAACTCGTTGTTTGTTTGGTCGCCTCACCCGGCGCCACTGCCAGACAGCCGGCACACTACGAAACCAAGCACCTTTGAGTAGCGACAATTAGCATGGTTGATATTGAAAGAATTGATAACAAAATCTGCGGTTCGTTTCTCCTGCCACTCCAATGGAGATAAACACGTGTCAAAAGCTTTCAATCGATCTTATATAGTTACCGTCAGCCATGTTTAGTCACAAGCAGCCATGTCTAAGAGTTACGTAGTGCTATTGAACATCTCTCAGCTTGGTGATTCTCTTTGTCCTTATGGTTTTAGAATTGGTAGATCGTGGAATCTCCGATTGCATGTTGAAGTATTTAACCAAGGGCAGTTGAAGGTTTGTTTTCAAAAAAAAAAAGAAAAACACAACAAATCAACAATCCAAATTGTCTCTTCTTAGCCCACCATTTTTGACAGAGGCAATAACAGCTGCTGCAAGATATTCCTGATAGTCTCTTTGTATACTATATAATGGCACCCACCCTAAAAAGTCACACCAAAGCCGCCTCTATCGAACCCTTCTATGAACTTCGTCAAACTCTGACGTTCCGCCCCAAATGTGATGACCGATTGGTCCCCCAGCGCAATGGTGTTCGCACACCAGAAATTCGAAAAAGAGGTCCTGGTCGCCCCAGGAAAAATATTCCCGTACCATTATCAACAATTCGAAAAAGAGGCCCTGGTCGCCCCAGGAATAACATATCCGTACCATTATCAACAATTAGCAAAAGAGGTCCTGGTCGCCCCAGGAAAACCACATCAGTGGCGCAGCCAGCTGCGGTGGAGAAGAGAAAGCCAGGTAGGCCTAGGAAGGTCTAGGAAGAAGCGATAGAGTGCATTGAGGATGGATCTTTTAGCCCTTCGCAGGAGCTGGTGGATATGAAGGGGGCGGGGTGGTGTCACGAAGTACTACAGGATGGGGTAATATAGTCACGGGATAATGACTCGCTTATGCATGTACTCTAAAGGCTGGCGGGTAAAGGACTTCTATAAAAGAGCTATGCTTCTTAGACTCTGAAGTTCCGTTGCATTTTAAGTTTATCAATGTTCTATACGCTCTCAACATAGCTTTAAAACTCCCAACTGACACCCTCTTGTGATGTACCCTATCTTTCAGTTTCTCCTCCCTCGGTCCCTTCAAACACCTCCGTAGAAAACATTCCAGATCTTGAACCCTGCATTTCACTTTTCATTCATGAATCCTTCAAGTATTCCAGTTAAAATCCCAGATCCTTAACCCTTCCTCCCCACCCTTTACCGATGCTCCTCCACCCTTCAATTCTCTCTCCCTCGGTGCCTTCAAACACCTCCGTAGAAGTCATTCCAGATTCTGAATCCTTCAAGTATTCCAGTTAAAATCCCAGATCCTAAATCCTTCCTCGCCACCCTTTACTGATGTTCCTCCGCCCTTCGATTCTCCCTCCCTCGGATTCACCATATCGCATCCCACTACTCAAGTGACTTTCCTTCTCTTTCCATCAACTTTCTCCTCGTTACTATCCTCATTCTCCACCTGATAATGACCTCGCTTTTTGACAAGTGATAACGATGGCATCAGTCTAGTATTCATAACCACAGCTCCGTATCTTGTGCCTTCGACCCGATGCATCTCCTCGAGGCGTGCAGCAAAAGAAGATAGTTGTTGAGCTTGCATGAATGTGATGAGCTCGGGTAGTGGCGAATACTTCTTCCACAGATCATCATGGAGAATGACGATATTTCGTGCCACTATCACTGCGGGCCACGAATCATCGCGTTGAGCATCCGCTGACAGATACTCATATGCGCGTTGGTGACTCTGTTGTATGAGAGACCAGATGCAGTAGGTTTCACATGAATATCTGTCAGCGTCGTATGTTCGCTCAACAGAATAAAACGAGACGGGAAATCCTAAGACCCTAACGCCGGGAGACAGATTTCTTAGGAACTGAAGACGGTCTTCGAATAACAATCCGTAGAGATCGCTGCGCTGAGAAAGCATGTTGATGAATGCCCAAGATTGCAGGCGAATGGTGTCCAACTGATTGTTGACAGTCGTTTCTCGAATGGTAACTGCCACCTGATCTAGTAACATGCTTTTTCGAAGGAGGTCGCAATACCCGAACATGACTTTGGTATCTGTTGGCATGTGTTCGAGTAGGGTGTTCAAGGCTTTTATGACCGCTGCATTGAGACCTTTGATGTCCTTTTTCCAAGGCGACTGCTTGCGGTGTTGAACAATGGCATCATCGACAGTGCAGAGAGCATGCCACACAACACGAGCATGGGCATACGTACAACACTCGTCATGAGGAGATTTCTCACAAGCCATGCAGTTCTCGGCGCTGCATCCTGGACATCTGACAATTTGGGGATGTGTGTACTCGTTCGTCATTTGAAGAGATTGTGGCAGTGCGCGCCGATACCCAGGTACCCATAAAGATAATCGCGAGTAGTCGAAGGTAGTTCCGCAGTTATGACAATCGATGAAGGTGTCTCCTCGAGTCTCTTCACGTTCGACTCCGACAATCATGGGCTCAAAGTCTTCAGCCATGCTCTGGTTTCCTTCCTCGATTTCCTCCATATCGTAAGCTGGCTCTCTATCATCACTGCCATACTCTGAGTAATTTTCATCCCTAAGACCAGAATCTTGTACAGAGACGGCAGGACTCTCGGACTCTTTCTGCGGATTCTTCAGATTGAGCGTCAAAGAAAAAGAAAAGCCCGGAGCCCGAAGAGGTGGTAAATCCGAGTGGGAGACGGCAGTCGTACCAACTCTTCGCGTGCGTTCCATTCTAGGGGATTTCAAATTGATGGTGAAGGCTGTTGCTTCTAGATTCAATGGACTGGCAATTGATTTAGTCGCCTCAAGTTGGTAGTCAACATTTTCCATGTCTCTTGCAGAAGATTTAATGGAGCCGTCAGAGAAGTCAAGACCGGATGCGTTACTCATGGTCGCGGATATGGGATTGATGTTTGAAGTAGACGTTCTTCCGTTGAGAATGTGAGATGAGGATGCCAAGGTACTTTCGTCAATCGATGATGGGATGATGGATGATGGATGATGGATGATTTTGAGGTTGTGATTTGATTTGACTTTTTTCTGTAAGAAGAAGTTGTGTGATGTAGAAATAAGTTGGGGGGTGGGGATCCAATCTCTTAAGTAGTAATGGAGCCAAGTATTTACGGTTATTTTTGCTGTCGTTCTTTCAAGGGCATTACCATGCGAGACCGTACTTATTCAAGCTAATTTTGTCATCAAATTCGCGGCAGCGCCGTGCTACATAATTTTGGTAAAGGCTGCAGCAACCGTATAAATATCATGAAGTACGGTAGCAACCGTATCCTTTACATATTTTTTATTCTGATGGCATAACTCAACACATTATGCATAAAAGTACTACACAAGTTTTTAATACGATATCAACTCTGCTATATCTAGGCTAGGAAAAGATTGGTATCTGAGATCGTTGAAGTTTGAAACTTTGGTATGGGAGACCGCGAAGCGAGACATGAATAAGGGGCTAGTAGCGACATCACATATGATCCTTTGCGTTTTCGGAAAATGAAAATGGCACCAATAGTAACGAAATTGCCATTTCAATATGTAGGAACCTAAAGGTGTTACAGGTACGCACATCGAATCTCTACAGGAACATTGGCCTGCATGTGAAATGAATAGCTTCTTGGCTACCTCGAATCTTACGCCTACACATCATCCCAGAGCTAGTGATATCGATGCTAGAGAATTAAGAGCGTTCTAAATCTATATGGAAGTCTCATTATATATGTGCACACGGCCATTCTTGTCATCTTGTGTAGCGCTGTATAGATTCAACTCCTTATGCTATGCTTTCATTATGAGGTTAGAGACAAGCGCATGATGAAAATAATAGAAGCCTTGCTCCCTGGACACAAAGCATAAGCGTTGAATTTCCTTCTCTCTATCACAAAGTTTATGGATAATTGAATCCATCAATGCGAAATTATTGGGGACTTTCTGTTCTGCGTTATTTGCGGTGTCTTTAGAATTGTGTTCGCGGTAACCCTCTGGGTGTTGAGGTTTTTGTTGGCTTTCCCTAGACTCCTAGTTACAGCCCCATTACTTGGTGGATACAGGCGAAGGTCCATTGTGAGCCAAAAGAAGGAACGGCTGGACCGAAGGAGGGAAACATCGGCCTTCATGACACTAGAGCCTTCGAGTCTAAGAAATCGACTCATGATGAATGTACCATGATTGCTTTAGCTGTGAGTATCTTTATTTCGGCCCAAGATATCTTCAGTGCTAATACTAGATAGCCTGCAGTGGTTGCTCGGATAGCTATAAATGGGCCGTCCTAACGGTTCTTGAGTGATACACATTTCTGGAAAGAGCTTCTTTCACCCTGAGCTTAGCATTTGCCTCCATGGCAGTGTTCTACGTAAGTAACATCTATGCAGCGTACACTCGGTCGCTTGGTCACGACACATCGATGGACGTGAGAAGGCTCTGAGCCTTCGACAGTTGACGATTTTGTCAAATTGTTTCGAGAATGGAGATATGAATGCATGTCCACATTAGTGATGTGAGCAGTGTTCTCAATCGGAATGTGCATCCGAAAAGGTAAATTTCTTGGGTTGTGTGATCAGATAGCCTGCCGTCAATTGCCTGAACTAAACCCCATCGACCCCGAAGATCATGTGTCGATTTCTACAAAATTCAAGGGCTCCGATAACGAAGTTATCAAATTTAAAACCAACTGCTTCAACCAAAGTGTGTCATCAGTCGTCGCATTCTCTTTTCTTCTCAAATGCTTTTTTGTCGTCTTTTCTCTAGATGTTACTCATTGCTTTGAGTATCTATTCGAGGCTCCTCTGAACTCGCAACCTCGTCTTAGCTCCAGGGATCAATGGCCCCAAGGGCTTATTTACAATGTATTTATTTGATCAGGTTGATCTTATGTGGTGCGGCGTATAAAATATCGCAAGCGTTTGATATCGAAGAAAAGCGTTTTAAGCCCGAGGTCATTGATGAATACTTGGCGAAATGGTAAGCTAGCTGTCTTCAAACAATTACAAACGCGAATAGAACAAATAAAACGCAAATAGTCGGAAAAGTCTTGGTGTTAAAAACGAAAGTATATAGCGCCACTCTAGGGAGGCTTCTTGGTCGCGTCCGCTTGGAAGCGGAGATGTAGATAGTGGAGTGAATCCCTCATATGTACCTCTTCGGGGAGTTTTTTATCAAAGATGGCAACAGTGGTAACGACAGTAAGTGGAAGGGGAACAAATTTTGCAGATTCGCTTCCCCTTTCAAATCCTTTGCGCACCTCTGCGTCATCAATTGGATTCGAATTTCGCGATTAGTGTTGGACGTCAAATGTAACTTAGGCTCTTAGCAGTAAAAAGTTACTAACGTGCACTTGCACACAACCCTCAACATTCTCAATCAAAACACGCAAGCCACCAGGCATTTCATTCATTCATCCAGCCATTCATTCATGATCTAAATCTACTCTCACTAACTACAAAATATATCTAAAACCCCTGTTATCAATCTCTGTCATATCTTTCATTCCTTTCTCCACCGCTTCCCTCTCTTCCTCCTCACATGCTTCTCCCCTCGTCGCTTGTTCTGCATCTCTCTTCTTGTTACTCAAATACATGTAGATATATAATAACACAACCATTGCAAGTTTGACCGCGTATCCCACGAGCATTGCTATGTACGCTGAGTGGTATCCGGCTTTTTGTGATATTAGTTTGTGAGCTTACAAATATATAGGAAGACAATGAAAATGACTTACGAGCTTCACTAGAAATAAAAGTCTGCGGTCCAATAATATTCCCCACACAATACCCCGTAAAAAGCACCGCCGCCGTCAACTGTTTCTTCGTATAACCCGCGATATTACTACTTACCATGGTAAGACTCATACTAAACCCCAGCCCCTGAAAATAACACAACCATAACGCAACCAATCGTCCCCATTTATTACTCCTAGGAAGACCAACCAGCAATCCAGCACCGAGAATACAGATCGAATTTGCGACAATCATAGTGATACAGCGTGAATTCCGCGGGAACTTGGTACATACGTATCCACCAGCTATAAGAGCAAGAAACTGTACTGCTCCGCCGGGAATTTGTAGGTATTGGGTACCGAGGGTATCAAAACCGAAAGTTCCGACGATGATGGATGTGAAGGATGTTAGAGCTGAGTTCGGAACTTGTGCACCGACGGCCATGACGAATAGAATCCATGTTTTGGGATCTTTGAGAGTTTGCCATGCTTGATAGGTTTGGAAGTGGCGGTTCTTGACTCCTTGACGATTAGATGCTACGCGGTTAACGGCGATGAGTCGTTCGTGGGGAGTGAGGAACTTGGCGGTGGAGGGGAGATCCGGGAGGACGATGAAGGAGACGATGCCCCAGAATATGGAGAGAGAGCCGAAGATTAGGAAGACGTACATCCATTTTGGGAGACCGGTGGTAATGTGACCGACAGCGTAACCGATTAGGCCACCAAACATGGTTGCGATACCGTTAGTACAATAGTAGGTTTCGAGGCGGAGCGGTTGTTCAGCGGCGGTATACCACATGGACATTAGGAGGACGAAGCCGGGGTTTACAGTGGCTTCAACTGCTCCGAGGAGGAATCGGTTGGTTGCTATTCCGCCAAAGGAGACGCATGCTGGGGTTGTGATGAGGATGACTCCCCAAGCGATCGTAGTTAGGGAAAGGACTTTCCCAACAGGAAGGCGTTGTAGAAGGTAGCCTGAAGGAAATTGGAAGAATAGGTAGCCGAAGTAGAAGATCGAGCTATGTACGTGGTTAGTATGGTCTGAAATCATGCGATGAAACAACAATACAGTGGGATTATCTTACCTTAGCCAAGAATACTGCTGACCTTTTAGATGCGTTCCTTTCTGTAATCCATACACACTTGAGAAGTTGATAGAATTTTTGTCTAGATACTGCAACATATACGTAAAGAAGAGAATAGGCATGAGTCTGATATCAATCTTCCGAAGCACTCTTCTTGGTTCTTGGGGATCAACCTCGATGTCCCTAGCATTCTGGAATAAGGCATAGTTATCATCTAATTGTGTTGAAGCATCTGGGGATGCATTATCTATAGCTTCACGCACCGAATGTGCTGGAGAGGATGTGATATGTTTCTCATCATCAATCGGCGTTGCCATTTTGATAGAGAGTTATTGCCAGTGCTTATTGCTCCAAACTTCAGCAAATCATCCACCTGGATTCTAAGACTTTAAAGCATAATCATTTGAAGAGACTAAAGTAGTATGATTCAAGAAAGATGATGCTTCAGATAAGATCTACCTACAAATTCGAAATTTACATCCCATGTCCACAGCACCTCACGGCCAAATACCTAGCTCCCCTTCACTTGAGATAGGGAACCAACCACATATCATCGTACCCAGAACTTCAGATTTTGCACCAACAAAAACACCGAATGATACATCAATCGATGCATTTCGAAGACGCGTGGAACGTCGCTTTCACGGTCTATCTGTGGATGAAAGTGATGGAGTGACACGGAATTTCCTATTTTGGCTCATGTCGTGATATTTTAGTTGGTTTGCGCGATTGAGAAGCAGCAATATCATGGTGATCTTCACACGTGCAATGGAGAAATTGATTAAGGGAAACTTTTACACTGGATTTTGCGGCTTCGTGACAGGAATCGCGATAAAAAAATCGACTTTATGACTCAAGAACTTCACGGCAACACAAAACCGTGAACCTCAAAGTCAATTAATCACGTGACCACCACGATCCCGAGAATTCGAATCAAGTCCCATGCTTGTCTCTCAAGCTATCACCGTATCACCTAAAACAAATCTCACTGACCGACCCATCTGAAGGGAAAGCTCACGAGAAGAGGATGGTAGATGCTACTGTACCCCCAACAATCCCCAGAAACTCATTTATTCCCAGGTTCCCAGTTCAAACCCCATGGAGATATCATGCTCTTGCTATTCGGCAGCCCGAGCCAGCACCCAGTCGCCGATTTGCCCATCCCACCAAACGGCTTCCTGCATCCCGTCTCGATAAATACATGTGCTGTAACTTCACAGCATATCTGTACTGCAACTGTACCAGAATTCGCTCGACTATTACTGCGTGGTTACGATCACTACATTTCAGTACGTTTCAATATGCATCTCATTGCATTTATCTCATCATCCGTTATCCGTACCCGTGTCTCCATCTGATCTTCTGGTTTCCCAGCTTTTGAGATACCAGGTAACGAGTTCCAAGGTGTTATTTTTGGGATTTCCCTTTTTCCTCACGCATGCATTGGAAATAAGCTAACACGACATTTATCATGCATATTCTGTATTTTTCTTTCATTAGTGTGAATGCTTCACCAATCAGCTACTTATTCTATGTACGAAGTATTGTATACAATCGATTGGATGGTAATTATTGGAACTGTTTACGAGCAGGAAGTTTTTAACCTTCCTTATACGGTGGAGGATGCGAAAGGAGAATGTAATACGAATGATTTGTAAGTATTTCTCATCGTTTCATGATGCGATTGATAATTACCAACAATTTGGAAGTCTTGGAGAGATTTGATGCAGAGAGGACTACTCGCGGCTTTAGGAGTTTCCAAATGGGGAAATAGGAATCGTATCAATGGTTTCTGTTTGATTTCTTCTTCCTCCTCTAGCTAGCTACCGGTAATGTTCCCCAGCCAGTAGTGATCCGGAAATGAACGATACCTCCATACTTTCGTAAAAGTAGATCTGTTTCTATCAAATCTTATATTGTGGCTTGCTCGGTCCTGCGGGTCACGAATCCTTCCGTGTCAGCACATGCATGCTGCAGGAGAAAGGGAAGAAGTGTAGGATTTCACACACTGTGAATTTCCCTCTTCTCAGCTTGAAGTCCCCGAGCCTTGGGAAATATCTTATGCTGAGAAGAGGCATAGAACGTGGCGTAATCCTTATAGGCTTGAGATGGATAGGCGTGTGGCGATTCGGCGATTCGAGTACTGTACACAGACACACGATAAGCTGCAGCCAAGATGGTGTTACCTTTGATATCGTAATGCGTATATATCGGCATCATCCAGGATGCTATTGCGAGATGCTTATTCGTTCAAGTCGTTTCAAGATCGGGACTTGCTCATTGTGGAGGGTATATGAGGAACGACATATAAGGCTGTACTTGTGTGCCATTGGTGCGCGGAAGTTGGCCGTTGCCGTATAAGAGGTGTAAGATCATGTGAGTTTACATTTGCTCCTTTTTGAGTTTTGTCAGTTAAGCCAGTAGGATCTCTTCTTTTGCAAAGTTTGGTCGTGGACTGAATTATCCGGATGTCTCGGCCCTCTCGACGTGGCAGACTGGCAATGTATTTCCTTTTGCTCTTAATAGAGGAAGTAGTCATGAGAATTATTGTGTGGAGAACTATCATCAAAACGGTAGTAATAATCCAATCGGTTTTATCGGTTTTAATTGGAAATAGATTAATGAATAATTTGTTCACCGGATCAAGCGTAACTGCCGCTTGTAACTCTGTTGTAAACAAAATATATCATAAAAAGATAAATCTAGAACTTTGTATATGGGAACAAATTCGGTGAGTACTCAAAATTGAGCCCTGTTTGTTGATTGATTTATTGTAGATTAACTTTACGGAATTACAAAGTATACGAAAATTTCTAGTTTTATATATAATTCAATATCTTAAATACTTTTCAAATATATATAATTTTGATTAAAACTTATACTTTTTATTTTTTTATTATATTAAACTACTAGTATTTACTTCTATTATTCTGTTTTATTATTCTATTTTATTTATATGTTTTATACATCAAACTTTATCCCTACTATAAATATAGAAATAATAGAGTTTTAATTCCAATAATATACTGTATCAGTTCATTGGAAGCAGTAATGGATAAAGAATGATGAGACGGGTAAGATATTAAGGCATACATTAAGGGCTCTCGTAAGTCTTCTATAATAATAATGCTTGAGAGTTACATTCGGATCAGCTTCCCCCTTAAGCGAATGCCTAGGGTTCAATATCGGAAATATCTCTGGAGTAAGTCAAATGTCCTGAGGGCTTACTATTATTATTGTACGTAAAATACAGCAGAGTAGGATTGAGGAAAGCCATTGACGATGGATGGATTATTCAATCTCATCCGTATTCATACTGTGACTCATGCGGGACGTTGAGGTTGAAATATATCTAAGTTCTGGCGGTTTAGTCTAGGCTTTCAAACATGGACAATATTCCTATCAAATTAGTATCAATCGCTGATCACAATCTATTATTTGCTTTTGTGTTTTAAACGATTATCCCGCAAGTCTGAAATGGAGCTGTTTGATCTTCAATCAACCAATTACCCTTTGTATAATACAGCTTTTCCTAATGGCTATACCATATCGAAGTATATTCCATACTCATCTCGATCTCTCTTTATCAGAGATTGAAGGATCAAGTAAAAGGATATAAATGATATGTTGAGTGATGTATTGAAGTAACCAAGAGTCTATTCACCGCGGGACTTGCCAGAATTTCATAATTTTCATTTTTTACTCACTCGGGTCACCATGAGACCCGACTTTTCGTTTGAACGGCTAGATGCAGAAGATGTTTCCCGTAGCCCAGGTAATAGGTTTTTTGCTTTGCATTTGTGAAAGTTCAATTGTCCAACATTAACCTATTCATTCATCATTATCGTAGCTTAAAATCCGATGGGAATTCTTCTTCACATGATTTTTTGTTCGCTGTAAGGTACAACCGTACAAGTGTGTTCCATCATCCCGTGCATATTTGCCATGAGGTTGATATTGACCCTTTCTCCCATGTGGGCAATGGGCACTAATCTAATAAGTGCAAACGTCGACAAAGCTGTCAAACAGGGGCTGGGAAAAAAAGAAAGTGTGCAATAATGGTTAGCCAACAACTAACTTAACAAGGGAGGAATTATATTCAAAGGAAACCTTGGAAGGTTTTCAGGGTGTTTGTGGCCCCCTCCACCAACAGCCCACTGAGCCCAGTAGTTAACTTCCTCAATAATCCTTGTGATAAATTACTCATGCAAGCGCACAAGCAATATCCTATATCGTCGACATAAGGATATGCAATAATAATTATCAATAATAATATTAGAAGAAATAATGTCGGGATAATTTCTTAGCAAGAAATTTTTGTCATTAAGATTGAGGGGATGCGCGAATTGTTTGGATGATTTCTTTACTACTATTGGTTCTGTTGTTGATTGAGTCAAAACGTTACTTCGTGTGATTGTGTGCCATAAAGGCGCATAGAAAATACCTCGGTGGCATAATGGCATCGGACCTGAGTCCTTTAAATGGATGATCAATGAGATGATATCAGCACAGTTGCGGCGATAATGTTCAGTTTATGGAAAAACTAGATTGTAGTAGTGTATCCATTAAATGGATGTAGAGAATGCTTGAAAACTAACCAAAATCGCCATCCCAGAAATATGTTTTATTTATATATGAAAAATGGGATAAATTTCCTAAGAGGCAAATGGTCCAAAGATCTATATATATTTATTTAAGTTAAGCTAAATTATGTAATTCATTTTTTTATTTTTACTTTTTATATTTATAAAAGAGAAGAGGGTTTTAAATGTTTTTGCAATCTATATATGCGGTTAATACTAATCTTGTAAAGCAATAAATCTATTTAAATATTATATTTTAAACCTTTTTCCTTTTACCTTTCCCAAAATCCTAATTTATATTTTTTAATACTTTTTTAGTTTATACCTTTGTTATATATTTTAATGTTAACAAAATCTATAATTTTATTTAATACAATTTTTTTTTGAATTAATTTATTTTATTTTATTTTTTTCTTTTTTACCTTTAAAATCTCTATTAATTCCTTTATTATTTATAGCAACTTTCTTATTCTATTTTTAACCCTAATATTTTGATATATAAATAAGTTTTCTTCTTTTTTAATTATTAAAAATTCTTTTTTTTAATTAAAACTTTTTAAAATAATCCTTATAATATGTTTTAGGAATCTGAATATTATTAATTTACTTTAATTTATAAGACTTCTAATAATCTTTTTTATATTTATTTATTACAAAAAAACCTTTTTATTTAAATTTTAACTTTTTTTTAATCGTTTTTGAATTATATAATATAATTATATTTTTTATTTCAAAATTTGTAGATTTAATTTTTTTATTATACTTTTTTTTAATACAATTTTTAATTAAATCTAAGGTTAATTTTATATCTTTAAATCTTGCTTTTTTTTTTAAAATAAATTTGAAAACTGCTTTATATTCTTTTTTTTTACTTAAAAACTTATTCGAATCTTTTAATTTATAAATTAATACCTCCCTATAATGATTTAAAAATTATATTTTAAGTTTATATACTAATTAAAATCCCAAAAATATTTTATTTAAAGAAAATCCTAAATAAGCAATATTTCTTCTATTTATTTTAAAAATAATCTTTTTAAGCGGATTAATTTAATCCTTTATATTTTTAAATAATCTTTTTAAAACCTGCTGAATAATATTTATTGCCTTTTTTACTATACCTATTGCTTTTTTTATTATTATTAGAGAATTTACCTACAAAAATTCTTATTCTTCTACAAATTTCCTTAAAACTTTATTAAAATAAAATCCTGGATTAATATAAAATCTTATAAAAACTCTATAAATTCCTATAATGTATTTAAAATAATAAATAATTTTATTATTATTATTTATCTTATAAACAAATATCTAGATATATTTTATGAAATAATTAATAATTAAAAAAATATATTTATAATTAACTTTTTTTAGAATATATTTTAAAAATAGCCTAATAAAATCCGTTTTAAAATAGTTTATTAAAGTTATTATTAATACTTTTATTAAAATCTAAGATTTAGAAATATACCTATATTTTGTATATTTTAAACATTTTAAACAATAGTCTTTGATATTGTTTTTTATACCTAACTAGAATATATTAATTAGTTTTTTTATAAAAATATTTGATACAAAATATCTACTATAATTGTAAGCTTTATATAATATTAACAAAACCTCCTTTTTCGTAATATATTTTTTTATTTGATTTTTCTATTAATAAAATAAAGTTTTATTATTTTTTCTTAAAAAGAAAAGCTTATTCTTTTTTAAAAATGTTACAATTTCAAACTTTTTTAAACCCTCTAAAAATTCTTAATATTTAAAAAACTTAAAAATATTTTTAAATCATTTAAAATTTTTATATTTAAAAATCTATAATTTCTTTAATAAATTTTTTTTAGATTTAATTTAATCTAAAATTTCTTTTACTTCCAAAATCCTTATATTTAATATAATCTATATTCTACCCTTTTTTTTAAAATTATTTATCAATAATTTAATATAATAATCTTTTTTTTAAAAACCTAAAATTTTAACTTTTTGCTAATTATTAATTCTAATCCTTAAAGCTTTTGCTTTTTTTAAAGATTTTTTGATAATTTTTAGCAACTTTTTATAATTACTTTTTTTATTTTTTTAAATTTATTTTTGTTTTTTATATTCCTTTTTGATTTTATTTAAAGTTTTCAAATCTTTTATTGTTTTGTAATTTTTATTTATAAATATAGTTTTAAACAATATATTTATAATAATATTTTTTAAATTTAAAATATACTTTATTTTAATATTCAATAATTTCAATTTTGTAATTTATTTAGTATAAATTTCCTTATAATAATTAGAATTTAAAAAGAAAATTAAAGACTTATAGTTTGTTTTAATAATATTTTTTTCTTTAAAACTTTATAATATATATTTATATTTTCTACAGAATTCTATTATAATATAAAGTTTTTTTTTATATATACTATAATTTCTTTATATTAATAAAAATATAAAAGTATTATAAAGAATCGGAATTTTAATTTCTTTAGATTTCTTCCTTTTTAACTATATAATAGTATATTTAACATTATATTTACTTATATTTATATAAATTATAATTATATAATTAAGCTTGTAATCAAATACTTTTATAATTATAATATATATATCTTTAAATAAATTGAATAATAATTGCTTTATATTTCCTTATTTTTATTTTTTATTTTTTATTAATTTTAATAAAGGTTTTTTTATTTTTACAAAGTTCTTTATTTATTTTCTAATAATTAAAATAACTTTATTAAATACTAATATATCGTTTTTGTTTTAAAGTATAAATTAATTCCTAATCTTTTTTGTTCTTAATTTCTTAATAAATACTTTTCCCTTAACCTTATAAATTATTCCTAAAATTTTTATTTTGAATATAAATAATCTAAGTTTTTTAAAGGATAATTTAAATTTAATTTATTTTATTCAAAGAAATAAATAATTATATATAAAATCAAATATCTTTTTAAATAACTTTATTTTATTAAAAATATTATTTATATAAAATATATAATATAATAAAATTCCAGGATTTTTTTTTATTATAAAAAATAGTTCTAATTTATCTTACAAAATAATATTTAAAAAATCCCTAATTATAGAATTATATTTATCAATTTTTCTATAAGATATTAATATATTTTTATTTAGAATAAATAATTTTAAATTAACTTTTGATAATCTATTATATATAAATTTATATTTTAAAATGAAATTTTTAATATTTTCAAATATATTTTTAATATTTTTAAAATGCTTTAGAATACTTTTATTAATTTTTTAAAAGCTAAAAACAGATTTATAAAAAGTTTTCTTATCCTTTTAATCAATTTAATTAAAATTCAGAAAATTTTTTGATTTTGATAAAGTTAAAAATAAAGATAGAATATTTCTTAATGTAATATATATTATTTCTGTAAATAAAAATCTTATAATATTAGTTTTTTGTAGTATATATATAAATTAATATTATCCTATTTCAATTATAGTAAAAGCAAAGAATTTTTAATAAGGAAAATAAATAAATATTGTTTAATATTTATACTTTAAATTAAATATATTGAATACTTAGTGTTTTAATTATATTAAATAGTTATAAGTTTTAATTTAAAGTTCTTGAAAACATTTTGGTTTGTTCTTTTTTAATTAATTATAATTAAATATAATTTTTACTTTAATATTAGAATCTAAATTCTCTAATTTATTTTTTTTAATAAAAACTAAATTTATATTCTAATTTAAAAGTTTATTATTAATTTATAAAGTCTTTTTATATATTCTATATATTAAACTTTTTTATATAATTTTTTGAAATTAATATTTTTAAACTAATAACCAATATTTTTGTTACTTAATCTTTTATAGTTTTGTTTTTTTTTTAATTTAAATTTATATTTGAAAAGGTTTATAGCTTTTATTTTCTTTAATTTTTTTATATTCAAATTCCATTATATATATAATATATAAATAATATATTTCTTTTCTTTTTTATTCAAAATAATATTATTAAATATTATTTTCTTATTTTTAAATTATTTATTAATAACTTCTTTACTTTTATTTAATAATTTGTATTTAACTATATACTTATTTGAAAATAGTTATATATTAACGCCCTACTACAAGGAAAAAGAATTTTGGGATTTATTAAAAGTTTATATACTATTTAACTTTTTAATAAAATAATTTGAAAAACTATTTTTTGATTTATTTGGTTTAACTTTTAATACCCTTATTCTATTTAATTATAATACATTTTTTATTAAGAAATCTATTTTAATAATTTTTATACAAAAACTTTTAAATTTGAAATATTAATTTTTAATTTTTTTTTGATTTCTTATACTACCCTTTTTTTTTCTTTTTCTACTATTCTTTTTTTTATTCTTCAATTTTATAAATAATAGTTTATAGTTTTTCAAACTTTTATATTTTTTAATAATATTTTTAATAATATTTTTAAATTAAATAAGTAATACTTTAATATCCTTATATTTATAATAATTTAGTTTTCCAAATTATTATTTGTTTTGGATTTATTTGAGTTTGAATCCTTCTCTCCACTATTCGATATACTAAAATAGTTTTTATATAGAGTTATATATATTTTTATTATATTTTTATTTTTTTTATCTATCTTTATTTCTAATAATTATAAAATTAGATTATACTCTATAGCTTTAATAAATTTTAATAATTATAATATAATAATCTTTTTTACTATACTTGCTTTCTTTAATCTTAATTTGCAAATTTTTAATTTTAATTTTTGTATTTATATTATAAAACTAAAATAATTCTAATAGCAAATTTAAATCTTTGTTAAAATTATTATGATTTTTTGGATAAATAAAAGTATAGATTGTTTTTTAGATTTCTTTAATACTAATCTTAAAATATATAAAAGTTTTAAATTTAGTTATTCTATTATAAATAATTCTCAATATAATATTTAAAAACTTTAGAGAATTAAATTTGTATTTTGAATAGTTTATAGCCTTAATTAAACCTTTATTAATCAGATTTAATTCTAAACCTTAATTTACGAATATAACTTTTTAAAAAAATATAATATATTGTTTTTTTTCTTAAATATTTTTTTTCTTTTAATATAATCTAAAAATAAAAAGCTTTTTAATCTTAAAGAATCTTTAGAAATATATTATTAATTAATAATTTCTTTATTTTTAATAATTAATAAAATAGTTTATTCTTTATTATATTTTTAATTTTTACTAGCTTTTTTTTTTCTTTTTTTTTCTTTAATTTAAATATAGATTTAATATTATCTCATATAAATAAATAATGAAACTTTTTTGTTGTATTTAGATTAATCTAGAACAGCTTTAACAAATTTAATAGGATTTGAATTTACTTTATAAGATTATAATATTAAAAAAAGCCTTTATTTTTATATTTTACAATTTGTTGTAATTTTTGAATCTTTTTTTTATTAGTTTTTTTTGTTTTAAAAATAAAAGTAGGATTTATATATTTATATTTTTTCTTATTATCTTTATTGTTATTAAGTATCTCGCTTATATTCATTCTTTGTTTTTTTTTATTTTTGTTATTTTGAATTATAAAAAAGTCAAATAAAACTATTTACTTAATTTTTTTTTTTTCAATAAATCTTATTAAGTTTTAAAAAAAATCAAAAATATTATCCTTTATAATTATAATATATTTCATATATAAATCTATTTTAGCTATTAAAGCCGAATTTTCTATTTTTATTTTAATTTTTGCCTTATAATTTACTACAATTTTTATACCAAAAATCATATAGTATAAATATACTTGCTTTTAAACTTTTAAAGATTTGTTTTGATAATTTGGTTTCAAATAATTAAATTATCTATATTCTATATATACTTAATCTTTATTATTCTATTTTATTTCTTTATTTATAAAAGAATTCTTTAACTAAAATCTAAAGGAAAAAAAATTTAATATCCCCTTCAAAGTATTATTATTATTATTATTATTTTACCAAACTGCTTAAAAATTAAAACTATTACTAGGATAATAATTTTATCTATTTTGATTACCCTTTTAATAAAATTCTTAATTATTAAAATTTCCATTACTTTTCTAATTTCTTTTATTAAAGTTTATAGAATTTTATGATATTATAATTTTAAATTGCTCAATTTTAGATTTAATATTATTATTAGAAATAACTTGAAGGTTTAGTTTATTTATAAATATTATACTTTTTTACTTATATTAGTTTTACAAAAATCCTCCTATTATTATTTATTTTAAAAATATAATAAAGCAAGGTTAACTATATTTCTATTTAATAATTATATATATATATTTATTTTTGTATTTTTAAACTAAATCTACTTTTATTTATTTAATGATTTTAAAAAATCTTTATATCTTTTATAGAATTTTATAAGCTTTTTAAAAAATATTGTAAATAGTATTACTTTTAATTATTATATTTTTCTTTAGATTGTTATCTTTAAAACCTTTAACAAATATATTTACTATTATTATTAAAATGTATTTTTTTAATCTATTTAATTTTAAATTGGGATTCTTAAGTTTATCTTTATTATAAATTCTATATAGAATATAAATATATTTTTAATAATATAAAGCTAATAACTTACTTTTTTTTTACTTAAAATTTTTAATTTTTAATTAAATAAATTATTTTATAATATTTGTTATATTTAAAGGAAATCTTTTTATTATAAACTCTTTAAGCTTAATAACCTTTTTATTAATAATAATTAAAATTTTATTTAAAATAAATTTAATTTTAAAAATTAAATTAATTTATATCTTTGTTTCTTTTTTGTATAATATATTTATAACTTTAAAAAATGTAATAAGATTAAAAGTTATATTTTTAACAATTTCAAAATTATATTTAAGTTTGTAAAGCTATTTGTAAGCCAGATTTTTTCTATTATATTTTTTAGTAAATATAAATAAAAATGTATTAAATATAATTAGTAATATATTATTTGATAAAGCCTTATACTTAAGATTAGGTTTTAAATTAGATATAATAAATTGAAAAGATTTTATAATATTAATTAATTTGTTTAAGATTATGAAATATCTTATAATAATCAATTTTGATTGATTTGTAAAAAAAACAAAGTTATATAAAAGTATAGAATAATCTTAAAGCAAAAATACTATAAAGTATATAATAAGTATTGAGAATTTTTATAAAAAGCAAAATGTTAAAGGAAATATTATGAGATATAATAAATTATAAAAATTAATAATTTTTAATATTATTATAATGTTTGTTAATATAATAAATAATATTCCAAAGTTTTTTCTTAAAATCAAAATAGCTTTTTTTGTTTATTTTCAAAGTTTTGAATTTGATGGTGGGAAGCTCTTTTTCTTTAAATTCTTAAATAATAGATTTATGTAATTTAATAAATTCGTATATAATTTATATCTCAAAAATAATCAAATTTGTTTTCCTAAACTTCTTTTATATATATAATTATATATTTATATTGTATTTTGGTTTTAATATATTATAAAACTTTTCAATAAATAATATTATAGTATTTTGATTTTGTAAATTGCTTTTTTATAATAAAGAGTAAAACCAATTAGATTTTGAATTTAGGATTCTATTTAATAATATTATTTATTTGTTTAATAAACTAATTTGATTTTATATTAATCTTAAAACAATACTTTAATATAAACTATTATATACTTACTATAAAAAATGTAAGAGTTAAGATTTCTATTTTTATAATTATAATTTGATGTTAATAAAACTATAACATTTCGATTTTTCTATAAAAAGTTTTAAAATGATTATAAAATGATCTATATTTTGAAAATATTATTAGTTTGATATTAATTTATTTCTCTTTACATTTGAAAAACTAAAAATATGTTTTATTTGTATATAAAAAGTAGGATAAATTTCTTAAAAGGCAAATGGTTTAAAGATCCATATATACCTATTTAAGCTAAGCTAAATTACGTAATCCACCCCTTCATTCCCACCTTCCATATCTGTCCCCTCTCTCCCACTCTTACATGCCATGTTGGTGTGAGATGTGAGATGACAATCCTCGAGGGGACCTCATTTTTACAGCGGTCTAATTCTCCGAGGCAGCAGGGCAGAGGCAACGTGCAAGGCTCTTGAAGGACCTTGAGGGTCTACAACCAACCCCAACGCAGGCACCCCATGAAATGGTTCGCGATGCCGGTACTGGGCTCTTCAGCCTGGGAATTGACCATGGGTTAAAATAAACTTCATAGCTATCAAGATCCATCTTTCCAACGTCACTTGGTGTGAGCCTCAACATCTATCATATCTATCGTGAATCAAACGATAATAACATCTTGAACGAGCGTTCAGAAGCATCGGAATACTTGCTGAAGGAATGGGTTTTACGCTCCGGGTAAAACGGTGAAGACTGGGATAATGATTGGCCACACATTTAGACCGGAAACTGGAAGGCATCTCCACACGAAATTTGAAAAAGAGCTCCCAAGAGGGAAAGAACAGGAGACGTTTGAGTGGATGCGAATGCGAGTTCTCATATTTGTAGAAGATAGCGGACTGATTGCTATTCTTATTGGCAGACGGGGAGACCGAAGTTTTAATAAAATTGCAACTCCCCCCTTCATTATACCTAAACTTCGGCATTTCAGTGAGCGGGTGAGAACTAGCCGTTATGTGATTACTGTACTGTACTGTACTGTACTAGCTCACCGTCATTTGGTTCTTCATTTCTTTTACCTGTACGGAGTATGGATTCGACGGCTTCCGGAGTCATCATCAGGGCGTTGGAACTTGGAGCTTGGAAACAAACGGCTTAGAATTTTAGCTTTAATTAACGTTTCTATTGATCCTTTTCTGGCCTATATGTAGATTTAGTTGGAGATTTAGTAAAGCTTTAAGAGAGGCTTAGAGAGGCTTAGAGAGGCTTAGAGAGGCTTAGAGAGCCCAAAAGCTTTAGTTCAGTTGGTCTATACCACATAAAGATTTGTAAATGTGAAACCTTTTCTTTCAGCACCGAAATTTGTTCCCCTAATAATAAAAATAATAATATATTCTCCATTAACATCTCCTCACCCAAAATAGTAAGCCATCGCCTCTACGAATCATCACATGCTCCGAAGCGATCACACACGATTCATACAATACACACCATCATCCATCATGAAACCCTATATCCCAAAGGCCAAAGCAACCTCGAACGGACTGACTCAAACGGACGAAATTCCCATCACGATACCGGTAACCGTCAAATACGCTAAGGATTGTAATTCGAGCGTTTTTTTTTTTTTCATGCATCCAACCCATACAGTATCGATTAGCGTCTAGAATCCTATACTGGTGTCGATCACATCCTCGATTGACCAAATAGGAAATACGACCGATGCAAAGTTGCGCGGCCTGTTGGTCGAGCCGCTGGGTAATCAAAATCAAAATCAAAATCAAAATCAAAATCAAAATCAAAATCTGAGGGTGATGAATCGAATCTGATGATGGCTTTTTTTTTTTTTGGAGAATGCAGTTCATACTGGAAGCGTTCATGCATATAGGTATATTATTATTATTATACTGTACGGAGTCGAGTGATCAAAGAATAATGGATTTATACTTTCAAAAGGTTTGAAGTTTGATGCAATAATAACACTTTATTGAAAGTCTTTTTATTTATAGATCAATATATACAAAAGGACTAGGACCAAGACTCGATTTCAAATTGATAGATCGTATGCATTATTGTACCGGTATTATTATCTTCGAAGTCTTAATTGAATAGTTGTAGCGCTAATTAGAAAGGGTATGATTTCTATTATACATTTTGCTTTTAGTACTAAACCTTGAGGACAACAACTACTTGCTTGCCTTCTTGGTTTTGTCCTTGGTATTTTATCCCCCCCCTCCTTTTCCCCCTCCTTTTCCCCCTCCCCCTTCCACCCAAAAGTTCATTACCCATGATCCTGACATTTCATAACACTGTCTTTCTCCTCATCGTCTTGTTCATCCCTACTTCCCCTCACTTTTCACCCCAGATTATTTGAGCCCTTGACCTTGCTGGCCTTATAACTTTAAATCTAAACGTTCAGACTCCAGACGACCCTTCAATCATCCCGGTTTCTGAGAAGAAGAAGAAGAAGAAGAAGAAGAAGGAAGTCCTGCCCTGCCCTGCCCTGCCCTGCCCTGCCCTGCCCTGCAACTGCACTGCACTTGTCATTTGTTCACAGCTATACCTACATTATCTTTGAATCAAGCTTTTTCTGCAATCGACGACAAGGATCTCAAGAACAACGGGCGTAATTGCAATCCTTGCTTCCGTAGGAAATCATTGGCAGAAAAATTAAATTCTTCCATACCGCCTTTTTTTCTACTGGGAAAAAAAAAGTGAAGCTATTCACAACAATTTGATATTGAGAATTAGCTCTGTTTTGAATTCTTATATTGTGTGGAATTTGATATATTAAGGGAAACTCTGAATCGTGGTGGTGGGTAACAACATCACTCTCTCCTTAATGAGAGAGAGAACGCCTTTTGCCTCTAGATAATAACTAATAGTATAGTAGTGCAATGCAGCAGTACGTACTTTGAGTAGCCTTCATATAAATCACAAAGGTTCTTGAATTCGTTCCTTCCTTCAAGTAAGTTTCCCAATCTGATAAGTCTTCTTCACGAGTAGGTAGCTAGGTATTTATATTCATTCAATCTTTGGGATAACATTCTAACTTAACTTTACACTTCCAATTAGGTCAAAGAGAGTGATTTAATCGCACTCATCCTTTGGCAAAGATATAAATACTAGAATTATTCATATGTGGTGTTCTCGAGGTATCCCAATTTTATATCAAAAGGTAAATATTCCAATATTTTCATCCTCCTACCGAGTCTCTGGAATTTTTTTGAGTGAATTTATCGAACGCCTCCACATTTGGTCCAAAGCGCGTCGCGGGCACATACATCATACATCGTACATCGTACATCATACATCTTGGCGATTTTTACCGGCAACTTGTGTATACTACCACCACCACCACCACCACCACCTCGACCTCGCGATATTCTTCACCTTGTACAAGTGCTTAGGTTACCAAAGAGTCACCAATTGTACAACTCATCAACGTGGAATCTCGTACAAAAGAAAAGACGCGCCGTTTCGAAACCATCCATAGCGCAAAGGTGACTGACTTTACTTAACCGCAAGTTATCACAAACAAATTTATCTTGAAAAACTCTTCAACAAAACCTTCCTTCCCCGCTACCCTTTTCTGCCATCGTTGGTGCCAATTATTTCCAGCTGCATGCAAAAACTTCACACACAATGCTAACCTCCTGTGTTACCCAGAACTCGATCTTCAAATATTCCCAAAGATTAATATACCCCAGTCGACCCCAGTCGACTACTACATACCCGCCCACGATCTTCAGCGGCAGCCATCCACCCCCGAGACTCGACGAGCATAAACTGTAACCATTCATCTGGGAACTACAGCCTGCGTCTGCAAGTTCGGCTACAGCCTTTGATTTCATTGGGACTCGAAATAAAATTGAAAACATCGAGAATCGGAGATCGAAAAAAAAAAAGATATAAAAATAATAATTTGGGATAACTCAACGACGTGGGAATATTTTATATTTTCTCTGCGCCATCGCATACCTACCTACCTACCTACCTACCTACCTACCTACCTACCTACCTACCTGCTACCTACATCTGCAATTAATTAGCAGTAAGTCAACTCAAAACTCACCACCCTTCTTCAAGGCATCTATTCCAAGTACGACCTCACATTCGAGTTTACCTTCCCAATTTCTTCAATTGTATTGAACTCCTTACCGCCACAAATCCAATATTCAATAATCCAATATTTGAACTTTGAAGGAACAAATTTGCGATAAGAAAATCCATCGACGGCTTATCGGGGGAGGAGCAGGGCCTAATTCCAGGGTCTTTTGCATGGCATAGCTTTCTAACTAAATTTCTGATAGGAAAACCGTACGTACGCCGTCTACATGATATTTGAAACTTTAGTCGGACCTTGATACGCACCTTTAGACTCATTCAATAAATAAGAAAGTCATCCTACAGGTACGTACGTGTTCTAGACTTTTGGATTCTTTTCATTTTCTCCACCCCCACGATATTCTGTCATTGAACCATTACTACGAGGCCTTCTTCATCCTTGCCTCTCTCCACCACCACATTATTTTTTTTAGCGAAAGAGTGTCATCCGCTTGCAAGGCTTGTTGCAGATGACCAGCTTTATGGCCCTTGTATGGGTTGTAACCATTTCATATTTCTAATCATGATTGAATCTTGTCGTCGTTTGTTTACCAATCGATCTACCCATGTTTGTATATTATATCTCTCCATCCGCTCGCTTTTAGAAGTTAGACCTAGTCTTCCTTACCACGGTCATCGCTGTATCTCGTTCTTTCGCCATCAGCCTTACTCATACTGTTGCGTCATTATCAGATTCTTGGTTCATCCATACTTTGTGTTGTATGCATGTAATCTTTCTGTTCGCAGGCTTGGTGCTTTCGGTTCCATTGAACATGGCTAACATGAAATTCAGATATTTCTCTCCGCCGATCTTAACTATCGAACCTTCCCTGTTCATTGGGATTGTAAGTTCCAAACAAAATTCATATGTTCTACGGAGTAAGAAAGCTCAAATTACCTATCTCACGATGGGTATGGTCCAGTAACCAGTTTATGGAGAAGTTTCTTCACGTACCCGAGGAATCACACCCTGCCCGGAAAATGTTTAAGTTGCGCCATCAAACCCCTGCTGCATCTAAATCCTCTATCCACACCCAAGATCTTGGGGTTGTCAGTGTCGGTCCGTCCCATTTGTATTATGGGAATAGGCTTCTAGGCTTGTCAGCAGGCTGAAGATATTTCGGCTTTCATCTGACAGTCTGATGCTCACCTGGCCCAGAGACTCCACAGGAACAGGAAGCCCATTGATTCTTTTCCAACCCTGGTCTAAGATTCAATTGATTCAGTTATCGAGATCCACCTGCATCGATTGGATCATCATTTTTCGCCTTTACACCCTGTCGGGTCTATCTCTGGATCTACTCGGGAAATTCACAATGGGGCGAACTTGACGACGTTTCTATTTTTGCACAGCCTTGCACTTTGGGTACCTTCTGTTTCGACGATCGCATTGAATTAGCATGAGAGTCAGGCAAGATGAAATAAGGGATAAAAAGCTAATTCAAAATCAAGCAGAAATCGCAATCTACACCATACACAAGACTCGTTTCATATCCCATCCGTCGCACGCGTTAATTGTCTTCGAGACCGCGAACGAATCGTCCGTTACTCGTTTACCGTAAGTTGAACCCCTTTTGCTGTTCCCTGTTTTACCCTTATTCCTTCCCCAACGGTTGTTTCGATGTGGCTGGTGTATTGTGTGGCTCTATAATCAATTGCTAACTGGAATACTATAGAAATCAACCGTCAAAATGTCACATCGTCAATATAAAGAAGAGCCTGGTGTTAATGTTGTGAATAATGAACACGTAAGTACACACAATCTCCTGTGCCCTTATCATCGTATTGTCATATATTATTAGAGTTCAAATTTATGCTCTGCCCTATCTCTTCCTCTTTCACATCATCTTACCAGAAGCTCGCGCAAGATGCACTTCTTTGGATAAGATGACCCAAGGATAAGCCTCCTTGCTCATAATAAGTAAGCAAGGAAGTATGGCTTCCATAATTTTCCAGAAGATAAAATTGAGCTGGACTCGAGCAAATTGTGGATTCGTTGGCTCGTTTCACAATAAACAAGGGATTTTCAGCTGCCCAATCCTACGAGAAGAGGCGCATTTTTGGTGGTTGGGTCTACACATCTGCACATTTTTTGCACGGCCCTTCAAATCCAATCCAAGCCATTCAAGCCATTCCGCTTGTCGGTTAAGATCAACATTATTATTAATCTCTGACCGATTATATTTTTGGGGGGGGGGTTTTGTGGGTGGAACCAATGGAGTCCTTATTTTTGATTGGCTTTTTTGTGTGCGCACGTAATGCAACTAAAAAGTCTATTATGTACAGAAGTTGATCAAAAAGTCGGAGTGTACAAGCGGCACCTGATGTTATTGATCTTCTCTATTCGTTTATTCGTTTATTCATCAGCCTCTGAAGTTTAATTCAGAAATGGTTGTGTTTTTGATTGGTGCTAATGATTTTGACCTTTTTCATCGCTTCTCTTCTCCTTCGTATTGGTTCAAGTTGGCCGATAAAAACGAATAATATGAAGACGATTAAGGATTATTATCTTATCAAAGCATGAATAAGCATAGAATAATTTGTATTATTATTAGGCTGAATAGTAAGTCTAAGGAGACTTTTGGTATAGTGGCTTGCCAAGGTTACAACGCCGTATCAATAACGGATATTCATTTATATGCTTTTCCTCCTTTTTTTCCACTTTAAACCTTTCAATAATAATAATAATAATAATAATAATAATAATAATAATAATAAGATTTCTGACACGCGACAACTAAGAAAGGAAAGTCCCTTTTTAGACATTAGTTTATTCGATATTATTATTATTATGATTATTATTATTCTTTACGAAGACTCTCTTTATTTTCAAAAACTGTACATTTTGGGTTTAGTACCAAAAAAGTCTTCAGATATTATTATTATTTTATCATTTGCATTTCATACTTGATAATAATATACATAACAATTTTTCTACACTACTCGCCTCATTCTCCCTAAATGAGTCAAGTGGAAACTTTAGTAGAATTATTAGTTATTTATTTTTATACAGTCTAACTTAGTCTCCATAAATTGCGCGAGTTCATGTGGCTAGCCCCACTTTCAAATCTCAAGCCCAAGCCCAACTTCCCTTTGAATGACTAGTTGCCTCCACTCATACACACCGCTGTCTTTTCTTTCTGGGCCAAACGAACCGAATCTGACCCGGTTCATTTTTATCTCTCTCTTTTTGGTTCCCTTTCCTAGTTTCCTTATTATGCCCTTTAAAATGAAATAAAAAAGGATGTTATAACTAGTAAACATTAATCATACACACTA
>NGKJ01000007.1:443291-473167 GCA_002162495.1 Myriosclerotinia curreyana
TTTGGGGTTGTTGAGAACAATGTTTGTATGACTTTCGTTGGCAAACTTTTCAAGGTAGGTAGGTAGGTAGGTAGGTGGTTGAAGGTCATTTTCAGGAAACTTGCAATGCATGCTATTTTTGGGATATTCTTTACATCGATCGACTGGTCAAAGAATTTTCGATAGGTTAGTAGAATGTTGATTTCGATGGTGAAGGATGAGTATCCTATTCTTCTCTTTGAATGTGGATTTTATGATATACTTATTAGGGACGGTCACGGTATGGCAAGTTTCTTCTTTTGCTAAAGCGTTGGTGAGGTATTTGGAAGTTGCGGTGTGGTAAAGCTTGTTGGGTTTTCTAAATTCTGATTTAGATGTAATATTGGGAGATGTTGAATTAAGGATCTTTTGACTGTACTTTATTTTTTGGGGGATGATTATGGGAGTATTGGAAGTTTTTTATTTACCAGCGTCAGTTGATATATGCTCCATCTTCAACACATTGAGAAAACAGAAAACTCGCGTCCTGTAGTCTAGAGTGTCATGGATAAGGAGACCAAATAATAATAATTTCACAAATGATGGGAAAATAAAATAATGTTGTCTCTGCTTGTCGGAAATCATCTATATAATGTCAGTATTAATCTTAATCATCTGCTAATCTGATCTGAACTTCCTCAGTCATTACAACATTCCCACGGTATGGTCTTATCGATAGACTCTTAGATAGACTCTCACTTATCTCGTACGCCTTCTTTTCTGACTTGAGGCTATTGGTTCCTCATTATCGCTGTCCTCCAGTCCTCTCTAAATATTGTCCTCTGTATTAGTATCCATATCCATATCCCCATCTTTTTCCCCTTCAACGTCCTCGTTGTAGTTTCGAGCAGGCAGATTCAATCATCTCCTCTTCCGACGAGGAAGGATCGGCTCCTCATTGATATGTTCCTCCAAATAAGCGAACGAAAAAACTACCCTCATATAAAGATGATCTCTCGCACTTCCTGATATACAATATCTGAAGATTTAAATCAAGAAACTGAAGACAACGACACACTGTTGGACGATTCTTCGTAAATTAAGTTGCTATACTATCTACTCGACCTTCAGTCCACCGATATAAATTATCTCAATAATCTCACAAAATCTCTCTACATAGTCTGGTCCCTCTCCTCCGTGTCGTCACTACGATCTTACTCAATTTCGACGCCTAGCCGGTCTTCTTCAAGTTCGTGGTGGACTGGCACCATAAAGATTGATTCCTTTCTCACTTTCCGCGGCTGTAGAAGCAGCATCGAAAGGAGCGCTCTCGCTGGGCTCGCCTTCAGCCAATGTTTCCCCACTCTTCTGTCTTGGGCTCGAAGTGTCGTTGTTGGTATCAACTTGGTGGTGTTTTTGGGTGTAAAGTGTAAGTACTTAAATCTATGCATATAATAATCCTTGATATTCCTAAATGTACAGAAAGCTAAACCCTTAAATATGACCTCATGCCCTACCGTAAAACCCTAGCGTCCTCGCTAGCTGTACAGTTCATCTACGGTCACATGATATTTGTACCGACAGTCGTCAACTTCTTCATCGTCGGAGATTATAATCACCCCATCCGAATCTTCGACCTTAATCTTTCGTGTCGGCGGTTCGTCACTCTCCGGGCTCGATACTCTTCGAAGTTTGCCATTTTGACTTGTAGCTTCAGGCGTACTTGAGAAATCTGATTTTGGTAGCTGCTTAGCATGATTTGGATCTTTCGTTGGTTCGACTTCTTCAAGGGTGTCATTTTTATGGGTTGCCTTATGGTGAACTGCCATGGCCTTTTGTATTCGGTCTCTGTAGCTGCAAAGAGGGCACTTGTATGGTTTCTCCCCATATATTCCATGAACCGCAGCTGACGGGAGCGACGGATTTTTAGGAACAATAGACAGGTTCTTCTTGTTGATGAATACCTTCTGATTAGGTAGAATCCGATTCATTTGAATTGATCTATCTTCTTCTGCTGCCAAGTACCCAACGGCGTCGTTTATTAAGTTGGGAACTTCTGTGTTCCTGGCTCTGGCCAGATCTTTAGCGTTACGCCCGGTGGGAAAATTGGGCATGTGGTACATGTGGCCATCTTCTCTTAGAAGCGCAGGGGAATAATTGAACTGTGCTTTGTTGGTTAAAGAAGACATTATTTCGGCTCTGTTGTTCTTTCTTTTGAGTTTTAAAGTCTGTAAGAGGGTAGAGGGACGTTCGATTACTGCAGATATTATGATAGTAAGAGTTTGGGAACTTTGTTGATCGAGAAAGGAATTTCTTCAACTAGATTATATTGTGCCATCCTGACCCGCCTTCGAACAATTATATTCACTTTCAAGAACTTTCGACCACTTTATCCAATGAACAGTGATCAATTAACCTTGTCTATATATTCACCAACCAAGAACTCTGTTGTAGAAGACCTAATCAGTACAGCTAGTCTGAAATGTGAATTATATAATTGTTTCCAACAAAAGTGATAGGCTGGTAGCTTCATAACTCCATTAAACTCTCAGGAGGGGGATATATCACATCTATAATGAATCTGGATCTTTGATTGTTTGAGATTGTAGTCCCAGTAGATACATTTGCCTTGCGGGCTCAGATGTTTATCACTAACAATCAATCATTGTTACCATCCCTACTACAATCTCAGGTGATTTAATATATGTTTTGAACGCAAATTCTCAATTAAGCATTATAGTTCCACTTGTCAACTACAGATATGTAATTATTTTAATCAATCAGTCACCCAATAATGCTATGGCTAGTAGAGGCAATCTGCTTTCCCTATGAGAAAAATGACCTGTACTTCATACTCGACCGAAAAGGGAGTTTAAGCTGAAGCTTCCCACTATCTTGCAACTCTGAGTTTGATTTCAATACTGATTTGTCAGATATGCCATTGTTTGACGCCCCCTAGCTTTCACCCCTTTCTTCGGCAAAACTAAAAAAACGTCATTCTAAGCGAATGTCAAAGATTTCGGTAAAGCACCATGCATTAGCACACTATCAGTTAACGCACATTAAGTAGCTCATAAGCGTATCTTTAATTAGCAGTCATTGCTAACTAGAGTATTTCAATTAGCGACATCATTACTCATACCAAATATCGATCGAAGTAAATATTACGTTGCCATAAGCTGCGTGGGAATTGCCTAGCACAAATTGAATTACTCCTCAGTTAACGCGGTGAGTTTATTTCTATATAAATCAGGCATAATCCAAATTGATAGGCGCTTTGCCTGGATTGATATGATGTTATACTATGTTTGTAGTTCTAAAACCTTTTTGAATTCACATTAATTAGAATACCAAACCGCAAAAATAGCATAATGATTGCTGAGGAAAATAGAAAAGACTGCACAAACTAAACTACCAATCATTGGCAATGCTAAGTCTTTTCTTCTTAAGTACAAACAGTATCACTTGACTGTACCATTTCCTTTTTTTCTTCTACAGCATATAGCCTGTCAGTCATTGCTTTGGCGTGGAAGATGATTGTGTAGGTTTCTTGCTATCAAAACACACAGCATCATTTGGGCAATCATTTACCTTTACAGAGATCATGATAGATACTCGTTACTACCTTTCTTCCTACACGTCCAATGAATCCCAGGAAACTGCAACCTGAGGAACGTTTCTGCTAACTTCTACTGAGGACACTTGTTAGTACGACATGATACGGCTATATATCTCGATCTCAAGTCCAATTGAATAGTATCTGGAGAACGAGGACTTGGACTGTACTGGCTCTGAGCTTCCCAATAATTTAACGGTTTTCTATATACTTCCTCCCGACTGCACGGTCGATCCTCAGGCAGGCAATTTAGGAACAATCTCTCTTCTTTTAACAATTAACTAACGCAACATTAGCTATCACCTAGCGACATAATCTTTGATTTTACTTGTCTTTTTTGATTCGCATTATGAGAGTCTAGCCTTGTATTGGAGGCATGGCGGCTTTCTTTTTTTACTAGCAGCTTTTTAATTAATTCGTATCAATCGTTGTAAGCGTATAGTTTGAGGTAACCTAATTTTCAACGACTCAGCTACCCTCTTCCGCAACGTAGAAGTCTGCTTTTCTAGCATTATCTGTGGAGATAGTGCGAATCTAGAGAATAATTGAACACGGCAAAAACCGTAAGTTACGCGCTGTTGGATGAACGAAAGGAGTATATTGCGAGATATAGTGTACTCACGGCCTTCGATCGTAGTTTAGCATGATTAGGGATAATTTAGAAGGGAATGATGATGAGCAGGGAGAGAGGAAAGAAGAGCGGGAAACGGAAGAGGTGAAGAGGTGGAGGCGA
This sequence comes from Myriosclerotinia curreyana, assembly GCA_002162495.1. Lineage (NCBI taxonomy): Eukaryota > Fungi > Ascomycota > Leotiomycetes > Helotiales > Sclerotiniaceae > Myriosclerotinia > Myriosclerotinia curreyana. The sequence goes on from NGKJ01000007.1 coordinate 447,599, forward strand.
GGAAGAATAGGGGAACTGGTTAGCAATATCACTCCTATGAAAGATAATTCTCCAGACCTCTGTTCAAGAATTATGAATTTCATATCAACTTTATGCCAGCATAACACAAAATGTGGACAAGCAAAACCACGACCGTACCTTGAAAATTGGCTGTATGTAATCCACGCTAATCAACAAACCTGAATATGCACGACCGCTACCGTACTACATGTTTTGGCTGTATCTAATTCATCGGTAATTTGCGCAACAAGATCTAATAAATAAAAGAGCTACCGTATTGAAAAAATTGCTGTAGCTGACCAGCTAATATGAAACTTGTGATTAATGCCTACGGTCACTACGGTTTTCGTGTCTCAGAAGGTTGAGAACCGTAGCTTAATTTGGGTATATATTAGATCCCTTTTGATCTCTTAAGAGTTCTATCTTCCTCCATCATACAAAAAACTTTTGCCAGTCAACTTCCAAGATCAACAACGACTTCCCGCTAAACTTTTGTCTTCGAGATCAATATCTGAATTCCATCCCAACGATCCACAATACATTAAAGCAAATCACCATGAGCAACTCTTCCAACACTTCTTTTCAGTATCAAGTCGATATGGAGCCCGAATACGAACAACCAAACTCATGGGCCTCGAGTTCTCATACTTTCGAGGGTAGACAATTCACCGTGAATCTAAAACGTCCAACGATTCAAAGTGCCAATCCTTCCAAATCAAACCCACATCATCTAGTGAAGGTTCCTCAAGATTCTGTTCTGAACTTGGCCTCTCCTCTCTCAGTCAGAGTCCAAGATCTGAAGTTGAACGAAGGCCAACGAACTCATCTAACTGTGGACGAGTCTCCTTCCGAAGACATTTTCAATAATGTAAGCACATCTCACTATCATCATTTTGAATTTACCTACTAATACGCTGCATAGGAGTTTGATATTGACTTCGAGGACGCATGGAATGAGCAAGGTGGAGATAAAGCAAGCAAGATCGTGGAGCGCGACACCCGGAAGAAAACCCGTAGATCTCAGCAGAAAAACCTCTACAAGAAATCAAAACCTACTCTTCAAGCTGTAGTCGACTCAGGACCGACCGTCACTTGCCGTCAATGTAGGATGACTTACACACATAGACTATCAGATGTGTGGCTACCAGCTCAACGTCTACCGAGATTAGTCGCACCCCACTCTCAATTCACTCAATCACATTTTCACATTGTCAGATGTGTAAACTGCTCTGCGGGAACTTGTATAGTGTGTGGCGAGGCTCCCCATCTGAAGGAGTGTGCTCTTCCAGATACTCGTGCCGCGTGGCAAGCTCTATGTGCCGCCGATGAGGTTGTGATCAACTTCCGACATACGGCTCCGGGTCAAGCCATCCACAAGATGAGAGATGTGCAGACGGTGCTTCTTCAAAGTCTCACAACACTCGTATCGGCGATCCCCAGACAAGGAACACCGACATTCGGACTACGCGAAATGCTCCGTAAGAGTCTCCTTCTTGACCAGATTGCGGATATCATGAGAGACATGACTGTTGAGAATATGGAACTGGTCCCACTTCTCATCCAAGCCTGGGAGTTTCTACACATGCTTGCAGAGCGCAGTGAACTGTGCGATTTGTTCTTTGAGGATCGATTGAACATGATGGAAAAGTCTCCCGGTCTTCTAAAAAAACCTTTCCCTCTCGTTCTTCTGCCGATTCATCAGTCTTCCGGCATCGATATGAGCAATTCCCTACTACCCCCCAGATCAAACAATCTATGGGGACTGCTGCAAAGATGCGTTGGAATTGCAAAGCAGTATCTACTTGAAAAACGCGACGATGTTTGGTCCGCTGCCCTCCTCGCTGAGAGGGTTATTGCTGTGTATGAGATCCTGGCCTGCAAAGTTCCACAACATTCCATTGCTCCCGTGACCACACATCACACAAAGAATCTGTCAGTATTTGCGGCTGGGCTGAAGGAACTGTATGGGATTGGGATTACGAGAAAGTTGAACGGGCAAGGAAAGGGTAGCATTGGAGGAAAGAGAAAGGTCCACAAATGGCTTCGTCCTGGAAACAAGCGCGGGTTGGATCAAGAGGAGGATCAGCAACAGGGCAAAGATGAGCGTAGGAATGACGTGAGAGGAAAGAGAAGAAAGACTGCTATTAGACAGTAGTGTGCGTTGATATTACCACCGGGCTCGGCAGGGGAATATGAAGAAGATCATCTTTTATGGATTGGGGTTATGGGTGGCGCATTTGGGAATGATTGTATGGGAAATAAATAGCTATTGCAAAAATTACATGCTGTCTGAAAACTTTAAAGTTTCTGAAACTGACAATGAAGTTCCTACCAAATCACCAATTGAACTTTCAAAAATCTTAAACATGCAAATGAATGTGACCAAGTGAATGTGAGCAACCAAACTTTTTTAAGTCTGGAGGTGAGTGACAGAGTGAAGGATTATTAATTCTGATACCAACGAGATAATATACTCGTACCTGACATTAGAAGATTTTGATTGTCTCATCCAATATCACGACAATAGAATTGCCCCAGCAAAAATTTGAGGATATCTAGTGTGTAGTATAGAGTTCCATGAATCCGTGCAGCCACTGGTCTTCTTGAAATCATGTCCATCAGAACCTATGATGTTACTTATGTGGGCACTGGGCACCATCTACAATGTATACTGTACCTTTTCGTATCGGATTTTACTTTAATTTCCCCTCTTTGGCGTACGAAAAAGTTGTAACCTTCCATAGCTTAAATGTATGAGAAGCTATCAATGAACGACAAGGTAGGTATTGTACACAGGTGTAAAGTATAAATGCAAGTGTAAATCGCCACTCATTGGCTATAGACTTTTCTAGCCAATGGCGCTAATTCAACGAGACAGAAATCATACATTTAGATTCGCCGGGTGTCCAACGGTCCGAACTAGCAGACTGGATATGAAAGCTTTCAATGTCTTAAAAGCTATGAAGGTCTGAAAAGCTATGAAGGTCTGAAAAGCTATAAATGGTCATTCTTTGACTCCCCGCCTCTGCTTTTCTTTTCCTACCAGAGATCGTGCCATTGGTGACAACCAGATCTCCGGTCCTTGCACATCTATAGAACCTCGATTTGTTTCAATTGTAGCTTCAATTTCTTTAGCGACAACACGGTTGCTGCTGATAGTTGTCAATCCAGATACCCATCCGTACAGAAATACTGATTTATTGACGCCACTGAGAACATTTGAGACGATATTGGCAACAAGAGGAAGCTCGGATACGGCAGCAGATATATCCACATCAATTACCGCGATTGGCAACTGCCATTCCAGGGGAATGCTGTACTCTGATAGTCTCTGAAATTCCTCCGCCAGTTGGTCTCTTGTTGGCTCGTGATTAAAAGCAAATAGAAGTTCCATTCTTTTCTTTTCGGGGTCCGTTCCAATTGTGTCTATAATCTCTTGTGCCCTTTTAACTGCTTCACTTGTGCATACGAGCTTTCGAGCTCCGCAGGCAGGCCAAATGATATTAGGTAATAGCTGATCTTGCTTTTCCATTTCCATCTGCTTGATCAAAAATCGGTGATGCCAGTCTTTTGCCTCAACACGACCATGGGAAAGACTAAGATTGGGTAATTAGCAAACTTGGAAATGATCGACTGTTGGCGGGGTCCACAGTGTGTCCAGTCGTCCGGACTGCAGTCCGACAATAAGGGTTTTCAGACCATTTGAATACTGAATCATTTGAATGCTTCAAATTTGAGTATTCCATATAGATTGAACAATCAAGGGTCTCGCATTATCGGACTGCAGTCTGGACTGTTGGAAACACAGGGTGAGAATAAGAGCGCCCATAATGGGTCACAATATCTTTTACTTACTCGCTAATGAATGCGAAGATCATTGTACAATCAACGTTGAGTATTTCAGAGAAATTCTCAAATGGATCTACTACCATGCGATGAAGAACCTTTGATATTTCAGGGCTCGTAGGAATATCCTCAAATGTCTGCACTGTGACCCCCAACGCCCGAATCTCCTGTAGAACATTGGCAACCTGTTTTGGACAATCCCGTGTGAGCCTAGGTAACACAAGACGTACTGATGGATACCGGTATTTACTTCTAGCCAATTTAGAGGCTTCTACAAGCAATTTGGCTTGTTTCAAAAGACCTTCTGGCTCATCTTCTGTGTCTAATCGAACGGCATCATCGTCCTCATCATCAGTCGAGTCATCCTCACCCCAGCCGGCTTTAGCTAGATCGAATATCATTCTCCTAGCAGTAATGGTGTTTACTTTTACCCATTCAAGGTCCTCACTAGCCACAACATCCACCTCCACACTTTTAATATTGCTCTGAGCTGAGAGATCGCCTCGCTTACATTTGAGCCAAGTTTGACCAGTAGACCAAAAAAAACGCTTTCTCAGAGCCGTGATGCCCTTGCAACCCTTTGCCGTATCCCACACGGCGGAATAAAATGGAAAATTGGAAGAACTGATTGTATGGGCAACTTTTTTGTTCTCGGGATCCAGGCTTGCGAGTCTCTCTAAAGACTTAATCTCAGACTGGAGGTTCGTCGAAAAATTCCTCAGTTCAACCGTCTTGTCTTGTTTCTTTTCCTTCAAACAAGTCTTGAATTGTTCGAGTTCCCCCATCAAATCTTGAGACCTTTGAAGCAATTCTGTTACTGATCTCTCCGAGTTGGACGGATCTGACAGTTCCAGAGCAGCCATGCCGTTGGCAATAGCCTCGCCATTCAACATAGCCATAGGTGATTTCAATGTTTGAAATCTGTGGATATTTGAATACAGCTCAGTACTTCAAACTGATTGGGTGTTTCACACAAATTAAAGACTCCATATAAGTTGAATAATCAAGATTCATGCATTGTCGGTACAGTCCGGACTATTGGTAACACTGCTGATGGTGATCTGGCACGTGTGCATCAGAGCTATAGAAAGTGTCGGGATAGAATCGGCTGTCCTGGTCAAGCGTCAAGAATTCTTTATTCAATAGGTATAATCCAATTCTCATGGCAGTGCATTTTATATACAAATGATCGAGAATATGACTCTTGAACGAAAGAGCCTTCCATAGATACTAGGTAGGTAGCCCACATATCGGCTAAATATCGGCTATAATTTATCCGAGCCTTGACTTTGTCATCATAGAAAGTCCATCGCAAAGCTACAAAATAAATATAACAATCATTTTCACCATTTTGTCCAACCACCACCAAAATGCCTTCCGACGACCTCACAAAATGGATAACCTCCGAAGTAGACTTCTACACCCTCCTCGGCATCACTCCCGAAACCTTCACGGCCGAAGAACTCCGCCGCGCATACCGTAAAACAGCCCTTCGATACCATCCCGACAAACTAGGCTCTGCATTCGACGCCGACAAATACGAGCAATTCCAAGCCGCGAACGATGTGCTCGCCGACCCAGAGCTAAAGCAAAAATATGATAATTATCGCAATGCGCGAGTGCAGAAACAACGGGCCGCCGCATTATTTGAGGGGAAGAGGAGAACTATGAAAGAGGACTTAGAGGCGCGGGAACGAGGGGCGAGTTTGAATTTGGGAAAGAGGAATAGAGAGGATGAGGAGATGGATGGCGAGATGAGGAGGTTGGCGGAGGAGGGGAGGAAGAGGAGGATGAAGAGGGATAGTATGATGGCGGAAAATATTTCTTCACCTAAAGCACAAGCCCAACCGCAAGAAGCACCTAAAGCTCAAACACAAGCGCAATCGCCAGAAGCACCCCACGCTCAAGCACAATCTCAAGAAGATGAAGTAGCGCGCCTCGAGCGTCTCATCGCCGAAGCCGCCGCTGCAAAAGCAAAACGCAAGGCCGATAAAAAGGCTAGAAAATCAGGAATATACATACCCTCCGAATCACCTAAAAAACGAGGTCCTACATCATCATCAGCATCTACATTTGCATCTTCATCTTCACCCAAATTTTCCTTTTCGCCCATTGCGGGAAAGAAGGTAGGGGGGGTGAGTGATTTTGCGGCTACGATGGAGAGGTTAAAGGAAGCGGAGAAATTGTCCCAAACTAATTCGGACATTGGAAAGACGTAGATCCTCCCACGCTAATTTGGAAGTTAGGGAGATTGATGGGGTGGGAGTCATAATTTAGCATGGCGTTGGTTGGTTGGGTTTTATGATACCTTATAATGCAATTTTGTTTACAATTATGTGCAATCCAGCGATGCAAATCTACTATGTTTCGATCCAGGCAGGAGGAAAAGCTCTAACCCTAATCTTCTTTACTTCCCCCTCCTTCTCCCCCTTCCCCTCTACAACAAATTCCTCCTTCTCCTCCCCACCACCCGTCATCCACCTCCCCATCTCATCCAACCTCGCAAGTCCCAAGCCCAAATTGCCCACCCCACTCAACCATTTTCCCGCGGGCCTCTTCCCCCCAACCTTCTTAATACTCTCACCCCCCACCAACCCACTCGCCAGATCTCCCCCCCTAAAACACAAACCTCCCAATCCAGGTAGATCCTCCCCATCCTCCACCAACATCATCGCCACAATCCTCTTCCTTATAACCCCCATATGATGTGTCCTAATCGTCAATTCCTGCCCCACATAACACCCCTTCCCATAATCAATACCACCCATAACATCCACATTACTTTCCTGCGGCAGCGCCGTCTCCCGCAGTATCTCATCCTGTCCCTCCGGAACCCCAATTAAGTATCTCCTCACCCGATACATATCTTCCCCTTGAACCTGTACCTTCTCATTCGCAATATACACCTGAAGCTCCTTGTCCGCGTCGCGAGGAGAAATAATTCTCATTCCCATTCCCGGCGCTCGATTATCTGCACATATAATCCCCACATCCGGATTCACATTCGCATTCGCATTCACATCCACACCCTCCCCCCATAAACTATAAACCCTCCTATCCTCCTCCTCCACAACCTCAACTTCGAATTTTGCCCTCATCCTGTACCTCCTAATATGTTTTGCCAAAACCTGCACTTCTTTCGCATCAACCTCGATTAACCAATCATCAGCCCCGTCCCCTCCATCAGCATTCCCGTCCCTGTAAATCCACACATCATTCAACACCCTACCCTGCGCATTCAGAAATGCCGAATAGAATCCCCCCTTTCTTCCCTCTTTGAAAATATCGTTCGTAATAACCCCCTGTAAATACTTCGTCGAGTCGGGGCCTCTTAATGAAATAAGTCTTCTTGAAGAGAGGCGCGCGATGCCTTTTCTAGAAGGTTGTATTGAAGTTGAGGCTATCGTTGAGTTCGGAGTTAGAGTTGGCGTCGAGGCTGTTGTTGAGGAGGAGTATTTGCGATTCCGAGGTAGTAGTAGAGATCCTTGACGTGCTGAACAAATAGTACATATGTATGCCTTTGTAGGAGAGTAGATAGGCCGTTTGAATAGGAGATTCGATATTGGTTTCATGATTGCTTTTCGTGGTGTTGATTGATCAAATTGTAGAGTTTTGATTTGGTGTTTTGGTAAGTATTTTCTTTGGCTTTGAAATCGATGAAGCTTTACAGTTATCTTAGATGTGGATGACGTAATGATAAGCTATCCATACGCTGACGATGATTGGTTGTAACTTACAGTACCGAGGATTGTTTTGTTATTAGCAACAGCATCCAATTACATCAAACATTGCATAGAAATCATCCAATCACTCAATCTTATTACAAGAGAGTGTTCGTGAGAGACCGTCGTTTACAAGATTGCCAATTACTTCACATCATGATTCCAAACGACACTCGAAAATATTCCATTTTTACTAACGCATGCAACCACATGGCTTTGGCAGATCTGGGTATTGGGATATCACCGAATGAATGCTCCGAATGTTACCAAATCCGAACTCCCATTGAAATGCCAAAACCATGCAAAATAACAAAGGAAAACCGACCCATCCATCCTTTCAAGCCCCCCTACTAGCAATTGCGTCTAAGTAGTTCAATAAGAAGCCTTTATCGGCTGGAGATATTGGCGTTTGGCTTCCACGGCGTGACATATCCTCACCATTTCCTGATGCCAAACTTCCAACTCTAGATCTAGATGCAGCACTCCTCGTTACATCTATCAGCGGATTAGAGGAAGGCCCATCATGCGATGATGCTCTAGACATCGAACTGGAAGCGGCAATAGGCGATTTTCCGAACAATGACAAGAGGGCATGCTTTTGTTCGGTAGACTGGGGAGCCTGCGAAGTGAAGGACAGAGGTGATGTTGAGGGTCCAGCGAGATTAGGTTGTGCAAGCCTTGGTGAATAAGCAGCGATAGTGGACGGGGCGAGAAGTGGAGAGGCCTTGACTGTATTTGTTTGTGGTCTTTTGAGAATCTGGGGCTGGAATGGTTTCTCCGGTGAAGCCTTTGAAGCAGCCTCGCTACTATTATGCATTTCCGATCTGCTGACCGACTTCTTCGACAAACTACCATGGGGCTTTATATCTTTATGTCCATTTGTTGGACGAGTCAGGATTGATGTAGCTCGAAATGGAAGGTCCAACTTGGGGTTCATTTGAGGAATATCGTGACTGGCTTTGCCAATTGTAGTATTCCCATTAGTCGCTTTTCGTTGCGGGATTGGGGTTGGGGGGACAAATTCTACTGCGCTCAACTCCACCGCAGAAGGCGATCCGGAGGTCGGTAGGGCTACAGCAGCTGGTGCCGCGGCTAGAGTTGCGGATTGAGCTGCAGGACTTTTGAATATACCCAGTAACATTGATCGTTGGTGTTCACTAATGGGTGGACGAGCTAACTGGTTGTGACCGGTTGTATTTGAAGTACCTGCATTTTCCCCGGGTACGAGCTTTGGAGGTTGGAGTGCCTCAGTAGGAACAGGGAAAGGTATAGAGCGAGAAGTCTCCCCTGGAAGTTCTTGGGCTTCAGGTAGCGAAGTATTTACCTGTGATGGAATGGAAGCTTGGGAAGGCGAGTTGTTGGAAGTGTCATTTCCGTTTACTTGATCGCGAGTTTTGAAAGCATTTAGGAGTAACAACGAATGGCTAGTGAGTGCAGCAGGTGCTTCCTTTTGTTGAGGTGGAACCATGGTGGTATGGACATTAGGAAATTGAGGACGAGGCATGGAGCCCGAGGTGTGATGCAAAGGCTGTTGCTGAACAGGCTGCGGAACCATTGTGGAATGTACAGGACCTCCTGTGAACAGGACTTTCTGGGCATTGGGGGGTAGTGGTTGAGGGTGAATCAAAGGAGGTTGATATGGGTGACGTTCTCGCTGTTGTGGAAGTTGTTGTGGTGTGTGTTGCGGGATATTTTGTGGGACGTGGTGCTGTATGTGCTGCGGCATTTGCTGTGGCATTTGTTGCGGCACATGTTGCTGTACCTGATGGCGATATTGCATGTTGGGAACAGACCTTTGATCATGACGAACACGAAAATCTGGTTGCTGGTAGGAGTAAGTCTGCATTGGGCGTTGCTCTTGCTGCTGCTGTTGTGGTAGAAAAGCAGGCGGAGGTGGTTGATTCGAGATCTGTGAAGGACGAGGGACTTGATGATGAGGCGTTTCCGGAAAAGAAGGCTGTGTGATGATATGGTCTAGAGGTGTTTGAGGAGGTAGCTGTGCAGGTTCTGGTTGAATATCAAGAGGTTTACTATGTAAAAGAGCAAGTAGTTGTTGCCCTGAGCTGTGCGAAGCTTGAGATTTCGCTGGATTAATGGCGCTGGGCTGTAACCCCTGAGTTGGTGGTTGAACTTGCATTAGAGCAGAAAGAGCAAGGTCGGCAGCATTACGCCTGGTTCGTTCTGCATCTTGTGAGGCGGATATATTATAATTCGTGCTTGGCTCAACCGGTTGATCGTCCTCAGTGATACCTTCATCGTGGCTGATATTCCCTGCAGCTTCTGATTGCTGGTTGTTTGCTGCCATCTTTGTATTCCTTTTCTTCTGATCTAGAATCCACTTCTTAAGTGGAGGTAGGAATGGGGCCACCATATAAAACTTGTTGGCATTGGCAGCAGCTTCGGGTTGATGTTGTTGCTGGCCTTTCTTTCTATAGGCTGGAAGATCAGATAACCGCCACCACTGTATCCTACTGATCTCTTTCCGAGTTTGTGGCTCAAAAGGGGTATCCATAGGAACGTTTCTGAAGACGTATAATCTTATCTGTTGATTGTGGCCCGTAACATCAATGCCCTTCACTAGACTCCGGTCTTGAGCCACAAGCCCCGATTGTTCAAGATCATAACCCGTCTCCTCATAGGCCTCTCGTATAGCGCAGGTAAGATCATCCTCATCTTTATTTATCTTCCCCCGGGGAAAACTCCAATTTGCACCCTTCTTCCAACCTTTGACAAGAACCACCGAATCCATGTCCGCATTTAGCAAAATCACTCCCCTCACTGGAACTCGGGTCTTGTATAAAAGAAACTCTTCAAACGCTCGCATATGTATACTTTCCGAAAAGTTTGACAGTAAAGGGCAGTGTAAGAAAATCTTTAGGCAAAAGTTACGAAGAGTCATCGATGGTAGGCTTGGATCGAGTGGCCGAATGAAATCTTCGTAATACCATTGCGCTTCTTCGACTTGAAAACATATTCGGGGAACGTGGGATAAATCAGCCGCAGGAATATTTATGATGAATCGGACACAAAGGTCGTCCAGCCCTGTAGGTTCGATATGTGATTAGCCAAAGTACTTGAATATGCATGTCGATGATTTTGAGGCTAGACTTGAACAATGCGATAGCGTTCCCAAGTTAAGATGGATATGATATGATATGGTAGAAGAATCTACTTGATAAAACCTATCTTCAATACTTACAGTCTTCTAGCTGCAATTTTCTGTCTGTCATGTTGTCTTCGCGTCACAAGCATATCCACGACTCGAGTTTCTTTTCGGGGGCGCGGGGCGGGGGACTCGAAGGAATGCTTAGTTAGGCCAAACAAACTACTGTAAAATCAGAATGATATGAAGACCTTGTGGCAAAACTAAGGAATGATATCTGGTAGTAAAGCTTGTGAGTTTTATCTCTGCAGATATGGTGATGCCAATATAATGTGAAATTTATGAATTTATTGGAAGGGTCGTAAGATTTGTGGAGGTACAAGGAAAAAGAAGGGAGTTGAGGGAGTTGAGGGAGTTGAGGCAGTGTCAACAGCTTGTGTTTTAGTTTGGGAGCTCTGAACCCAACCTAAGGGCACTTTCACATGACTTGTTATCCATTCAAATCTGACTAGACCAAAAGAAGTAAAGTTTGACTCGGTTAATTAAAGTTTTATAACTTCTAACTTCGTGTCTGATGACGTTTTTTTTTGATACAGCAATCAATACAAGGGGCGCAGTCAAATCTTGGACAACACGAAAATCTTGCCAGACATGAAAGATAAATGCAAATCAAGCTTTGTTTCAAGCTTTTAAGAAAAAGGCACGAGTAAGTTATAATGGGGTCAGTATTTCTTATAAAAGATTTCTCTTTTTCTATTCACTCTTCACTGTTCATTGAAATCCAAAAGACAATCATATTTGTGTGTCAAGCTGCGACATTCTAAGAATAAATAAGTGATAATAAGTGATATCAAGCGCTTTCTGAAACAACTTATCAACAAACCACCACCAACGAATTCAAGGAACAAACGAATTTGTGCAGAAAACCTTAATTATCACAAATAATAAGTCGCAAGTCGCGTTACGAAGTTACGAATCACCAGTTTTTAATAACTTCTTAAAGAAAAGAATATCCTTATTAATCCCCATTGATTCCACAAACAAACAACTATATCGACACATACAAGCTTCAAAATCATGACTTCGCTAGCAGCAAAGTACATCAGTAAAAAGGTATTGGGGGAGTCTGTTTCAAATAAATTTGGATCGGAGGTATGATATCAACCCACATGTTTTTTTTTTCTCATCAGCACCTTGTTTACTGACCCTTTTCACAGGATTTATACTTCGAAACAGTTCCTGCTTCCCGTTTGGACGGTGTGCCATCGAAAAAGAAGACTCAAAAGAGAAGAAAGGCTATACCTGCTGGTATATCAGAGAAAGATGCAAAGATTCTCACCAAAGTCAAGCGCAGAGCTTATAGACTGGATATGAGTCTCTTCAATTGTTGCGGAATTAGATTCGGATGGAGTAGTGTAATTGGTCTCGTTCCTGCGTAAGTTTCCTTCTGCGTTCCTGTTGCATACCTCGACTAATATAATATAGTATTGGAGACTTTATCGATTTATTCATGGCGCTCATGGTACTTCGAACATGCAGTCAAGTCGACGGTGGACTTCCAAGTAGTGTCAAATCCAAGATGATGTTCAATATCATGCTCGATTTTGCTGTCGGTCTCATACCATTTGCAGGAGACCTTGTCGATGCAGTCTTCCGCGCCAATACGAGAAACGCTCTCGAGCTCGAAAGACATTTGCGGGATAAGGGCGCGAAGATACTGAAAGCGAAGGGTGAAGGGTTACCTGCCGTTGATGTTACCGACCCCGAAGAATTCGATCTTTATGATCAACAACTTTCTGATGAAGAACCTCCACGATACACAGCCAGAGCAAATGCAGAGACAGTCAGCCCTCGGGAACCTGGTGGACGTAATCGTCATAGCTGGTTCGGTTATGGCGGTAGCGCGGAGAGAACTAGACAACCTGATCCTGAAGAAGGTCGTCGCGGAGATAGATCAGAGCGAACAAGACAGCCTAACCCCGAGCCTCCACTCCCAGCTCGTCCGAACAAAGTAAAGAAGAGTGGTAGACGTTAGGAGGAATTTGTAGTTGCTATTTCGGATTCGGGTTCGAGAAAGGTTCCAGGAATGTTCCAGGAATGTTCGATGTTTTAATGCCGACACGATTTTCTTTGTTTGTTCAGTAATTGATGACGCTTTGCTTTGTAAGTAAGTAATAAGAAGCGCAGTGAGTGCTATGAAAGCTGGGGCTAGATATAATGAGATACCATAGATTCAATAATGAAATTGAAAATCCATTTCATCTGACAAACCTTTTGATCTCCTGCATCGTATTCCATGTCACCTATTATGACTGATTTTTACTCCACTAATTATCAAGACTTTTGCCAATACTTCACGCGTTTCTCTGTTTTCCAACTTGATCTTCAAGGATTAAAAGATCTGATAAATTTGCTTGGCATCAAATGGAACTCAATTCAATGAGCTGAATGGTTCATTAAGAAAAATAAGTGGTTCCGTGGTCAAAGTGTTGTTGTATTGCAGCCTTTTTTCAACGCGAACGCGAAAGTTAGCGCGTTAATTATTTTTGACACGTGACACTTTGCAAAAGCTCTTAAAGACGCGCTTTCTCTGCCCGAAATTTCATTCTCGACTTCATACATACATTCTACTCATACATTCTACTCGACACAACATAAACAACTTTCACCGACTTCTTTCTTCTTGCATATTCTCGATACCAATAATCAACTGTCTTCAGCTTCATCATATTTAATCACAATGACTTCTCAAGTTACCCCATCAAAGATAGTACGTTTTGTCGCGCCACCCCTCCTTTCATTATTCCCCTCCTTTGATATACTTTCCCTTCAACATCATACTGACTTCAATCTTTCACAGGCTGCTTCAGGCATTGAAAGCATGAAAATGGAAACACCTATCAAGAAGCTCGACTTCGCCGGAAAAGAGAACTCTGCATTCGATGCTGAGGCGCCAATTGTCGAAGAAGTCAAGAAACCAATTGTCGAAGAACAAAAGGTCGTCGCAGTTGCACCAGGAATCAAGCCAGAAGAAGCCGATGAGCCTCTTCTTCAAGAGAACCCAAATCGTTTCGTTCTCTTTCCAATTAAGTACCATGAGGTAACTCGCGCCTCTTCACGCGTTGACGCGTAAATTGCTAATTCATCTTTCAAAACAGATCTGGCAGATGTACAAGAAGGCAGAGGCATCTTTCTGGACCGCAGAAGAGATTGATTTATCAAAGGATCTCCACGACTGGAACAACAGACTCAATGATGACGAGCGTTACTTCATTTCCCACGTTCTCGCATTCTTCGCCGCATCAGACGGAATCGTCAACGAGAACTTAGTTGAGCGATTCAGTGGTGAAGTTCAGATTCCAGAGGCACGATGCTTCTACGGTTTCCAAATCATGATGGAGAACATTCACTCCGAAACATACTCTCTTCTCATCGACACATATATCAAGGAGCAAGCACAAAAGACATACCTCTTCAATGCTATTGATACCAGTAAGTTACAATCATTACATATTGTTACATGAATCCAACTAACAACCTTGATAGTTCCTTGCATTAAGAAGAAGGCCGACTGGGCTGTCAAATGGATTCAAGATAAGAACTCCACCTTTGCTCAACGTCTTGTCGCATTCGCTGCCGTTGAAGGTATTTTCTTCTCCGGATCCTTCGCATCTATCTTCTGGCTCAAGAAGCGTGGTCTCATGGCCGGACTCACCTTCTCCAACGAACTCATCTCCCGTGACGAAGGTCTCCACACCGATTTCGCATGCCTCCTCTTCTCCCATCTCAAGCACCGCCCATCCAAGCAAGCCGTTCAAGACGTCATCACCGAAGCCGTCGAAATCGAGCAAGAATTCTTGACCGAGGCTCTTCCTTGTGCTCTTTTGGGCATGAACTCTACCCTCATGAAGCAATACATTGAATTTGTTGCTGATCGTCTCCTCATCGCTTTGGGTAACGACAAAGTTTACAAATCTGCCAACCCATTCGACTTCATGGAAAACATCTCCTTGGCCGGCAAGACCAACTTCTTCGAAAAGAGAGTTGGTGATTACCAAAAGGCCGGTGTCATGGCTGGTACCCAAAAGAAACACGAAGATACCGAGGCTCAAACCGAAGCTAAGGCAGAGAATGGAGGTGACTTCAACTTTGACGAAGACTTTTAGATGTTGTTGTCTATCTGCTTCCTCTTCTTTTGTTTTATTTTAAGATGGTTTGATTTTGGCGTTTACCTTGTACAACTCTTCACTTTATTCACGGGGTTACATGCGCATAGATGTCTGCGTCTGCGGCAGGCAAATTGTGGTATATGTACAAATGAGATTTTAGCATGAAGGAGTTGAGGTGTTGATTAAATTGGGTCGGTGGGTAGGATGGACATGAATCAACAGTCATTTGGACATAGATGACTGATATGGAAATCATGGTGGGGGTATACCATGGTAGGATGAATGGATGGATGGATGTAGGATAGGATAACGATGGTACTGCTGATTAGCATAACGAAAACTCTTTTAAAATAACATAACCATGGATATGCCTAATGTGTCTTTTTGTTGTATTTGAATTCTATGAGTGGTACTGCACGACTAACTTTGACTTTAGATTTGTATCATCTATGGATAAATTTTGGGTATTTCTAAATGAATATCGCATTGACTAGGTACTCTATTAATTACATGCAAATATATCCACAAGCCATGCACGCATACATGCATGTCCTCTGATCGTAACGTCTTGACTAGGTAGCCTCGCTATGCAAATTTCTACAGTATAGGTACCTAGGCAGTCCATCCATATGCGTGTTTCATTCTGAACCCCCCCAAACCCCCTTCGGCTAAGGGCGAGAATTGGTGATGTGAAATTGGTGCTATCGCTTCGGCTTTCTGTTGGAGGAATTGATGGGCGTAATTCTTTGAACTTCGTTGGTCAATTCAATCACGATAGTTTGCTTGTCTCCTCGCTCCTTGAGAGGTGAAACCATCCGGATTCTATCTATCCATCCATCCATCCATTCATTCATTTCTTTCCCTTCTTCTTCTTTCCCTTCCCTCCTGCTCCGCCTTGTGGTCCTCCCTGCACTTGTCCCTTCCCAGCCTCAATTTTCTTCTCCTCAACCGTCTCAGTTGGCGCCTCCGCCATATTAATCTCCCCTAATCCTTCCTTCTCCCCTTCTTTTTCCTTTTCCTCCGGCAACCCCGCCATCAATCTTCCTAGCTTCCCCATAATCTGTATCAGCCGACTTACTTCCGCCGCCTTATTCGTTGTATATTTGAGTGTGACGCCGGACTTGGGGTTGTGTGTTGTTAGTGTCAGGGTTGCGCGAGGGGGTTCGAGATTTTTTTCTGTTGAGGATTTGTCGGTGGGATTGTTTTCGGTGGGATCTGTGGAGGGGGTTTTGGGTTTGGGGAGACGCGGTTTGGTGGCTGTGGAGTGGGTGGTTGATGGGGCGTGGGGGGAGCCGGAGGGATGGAGGATCGTATATTTGGTTTGGATGCGGGTCTGATGAGGAGAAGGGTGGTTAATTGGGTTTGTTTTGGGAGTTTTGGGAGTTTTGGGAGTCTTGAGATTGGGAGGAAGCTCGAGAGACACGTACGGTACTAGGGTGCGCTTTTAAAAGCAGTGAAGATTGAGCGAGCCATTCTTGGGCAGTATGTAATTGAGGCATTTTGGCTTAGCTCTGCGATTGAACTAGAGATCGTATCGTAGGTTTGCGTGGTGGTGGGTGGAAAATGAGGGAATGTCGTCTGGTGGATGTGAAGCAAGCTGTAAAGATTCGTGGGGTGGAAAGATGATTACTAACATGCCTTAGCGTGGATGCGGGGTGGAAGCGACATTGAGGCTCTGCGGGTAAGGATTTGATGATTGACGTTCATCCGTTTATCCACGCACGCTGAGAAGATTGATGACTTCTTCGATATGTGAATATCTGATGGTACAGTGAGAGAGATACTGATCTAGAGATAGTAGTAGAAGTAGAACCAACCAACCTCACCGGTGACATCTAATCTCAAGTGCTCACGTGCTCAAGCTTTTCCAGACTTCACTCCTCAAAAGTGATCAAGAACTATTCACCAATAGGCACGAATTTAGCAGGTTCCTAAACTGGAAATTGTTTAGGTACTGACTGATTGATGTTGTATCTATCAGCTGAAGTTCATCAAAATCTTGTAAGTTGTAAAAGCAAGAGTAGAAGAAGCAAAAGCAGAAACATGTTACTAGATACTCATACTCAGACAACCCAGATACTAGGTAGGTTCTTGATGATGATGATGAAAATCTATATATATCTATATATATATATAATCTATATATATATATAATCTATATATATATATAATCTATATATATATATATATATATATATATAAAAAGTTACAGAATAAAAGATAAATTATATCTGTTGAACTTGAAGTCCTCAGCTCAACCTCTTTAGTCTTTAGTGCAGATAAAAAATCCGTGTCGTTCCTTCTTTTTCCTTCTCGTTCCTCGTTCCTTCCAATTTGATCTAACCCCAAGCTCTTTCTTCTTTGGGATCAACCAAATCAAACCAAATCTCACTCTCACTCTCACTCTCACTCTCACTCTCACTCTCACACATTCCATCCATTCATATATCTATACATTTTTACATTCAATTCAAAAACAAACCATCTTCTTTTCTCACTCTCTATATATCAATTGATATTCTTCTCTATATTGACATCTTGTTACGAGTACATAACAATCACAGTCTCTGTTGATTTAATCATTCCATTTGTTCTTCTCGTTACATCCAATCTATTCTTACCCATACTTCAATTCAAAAAATTCTTCAACTGCCGTTCACTTCATACCAAGTACTTTCTTTCTCCTTGTTAAATTGGTCCGATAATGCCTGCTGCGAAGAAACGAAAGGAGGGTGAACAGCAAGTACGGGGAGCTAAAGACAGTACCAATCCTGATACCAATCACCTCCATGATGCTACACCTGCTGCAAAGAGAAGAAAGATTTCGGTCCAAAAGGGTAAACAGCCAGTACGGGTAACGAAAAAGGATACCAATCCCAATCCCACTATCAACCACCTCAATGATACTATGTCTACTGCGGAAAGGAAGGTTTCGGTCCAAGATGGCCAAAAGTCCATGGAAATTGTACCAGAAGAACCCAATCCTGTAATCGATAATCCTAGAGCTGCGATGAACAAACTTGATCCAGAATCCCTGATGTGGAAGTTGACTCACCACTTCTCCCGAGAACAAATTACCATGATATTGACTATGCTTAAAGAAAAGCCAAGAGATATAGGCATTAAAGGTAGCACTTACAATCCTTTGTCGAAATATTGGTACTAACGTCAATCTAGATTACTTGAATCTCTTCCACAACTCTATAAAACCCGAGGAACCACGAAGTAATCGTATGGTGGATTCCGGAGAGTATTGGAAGCAACAATGCGAGGAGCAATACGAAATTAACATGAAACAAAAGACTCGTATTGGAATTCTGGAGAAAAGAATCAGAAGTTTATCTAGTATTCCTCAGAGGCCTTCGACAAAAGGTTCTGATGATGAAGAAATTCCGAGCAGCCCTCGCCCAAATACCTCTAAGTCTGATGGTGCCCATACTTTGAATAATCCTAGACACAACTCAATGGATACCGTTCCTGCTGAGGATAATGAGATGGGGACCGATTTGTTGACATGCAGTGATGAACATCATAGGAATATCTGTTATTGTGAGTACTACGTTTCTCTTATTGGCGTTTCTATACCAAATGATTCTTGTCTCTAATATATGATTTTACAGTACACGACATTACCAAAATGCGACACGACCTTTGCAATACAAAGAATGTATCCAAACTTCCCGAGCCTATACCTGTTTCGTGTCGCAAGCTTATAGATTTCACTTGGAAGGCAATATCTGACTGCGGCTTCAAACTTGCAAAAGTTCGGAATGCGAATATTCGAATTGCAAGTGGCTATCCGAAACTGGTCAAATCTTTCATCTATATCGTGAATGAAACTGTTGAAAGTCACAAGAACTGCGTTGAGATTGCAACCGAGCAGTATAAAACTATTGCTGGAAGAGAGATGGTGATGAAATCTAACATCATATATTCCTTGGTCTCTTTCTTCAATAAAGGCTTGAGTGAGTTGCAGAAGCTATGCATTGCGAATTCAAAGCTGTCAATAATGGAAATTCCTACTGTGCATGAGGAATTTGACATGATTAATATCATTGCAAAAATGTTAATTGACATCCTTCGAAGGATTAATTGGCAGCATAAGAATGATTTGCATATGCAAGTATTCGAAGGGATCCTGGCAACTATCCTTGATCATATTGGCAAATTGATGTCCATGCTCATCTTCGACGAACATGTTGCAAATTCCGAAGCCCCAGGAAATATCAGCCCTGGGGAGGCATCTCTTCGATCAAGTGGTAGCGGATCCAATTCAAAGTCAAAATACGAGTCCAATTTGAACTCCAAGTACCTTATTCCCATACTTGATGTGGCACTGAAGGTTCAAAAGGAAAAGAATATGGCAGGATCAACCCCAGCACTTGTGATGAAGTATCAGAAAAGGATTCGACACACTCTTACGAATAGTATGATTGGAGGGGCTTTGTCAGGATTGGCAGTGCAAGAAAAAATTCCAGAGGAGCCACTCGATATTCCAGAATTAAAAGGATTGGAGAAGTTTAGTCGAGAGTGGACTATACAAACTGTGTTTACCTTGGTGGGAATGGAGGACGATGATGCTGATGTTTAAATATGGGATAATCCGTTCACTGTGGTGGGAATTGAGGTTGAGAGTAAGAATGATGTGGACTCTGACGGCATTTAATGCCTAAGTCTATCCTCTAGGGAATATAACGGGGGCAACTGAATGATTAAGGCCTTTACAAGCTCAGCTTCATTGAAATATGGATGAAAGAATTAGTTTCTACAGGCTGGATTTGTATTAATACAGGTAATTAGAATTGGAGATTCGGATTTAGATGGCAAGAGCTGGATTTATAATGGGTATTTGCTTTCGAGCTTTAGCTTGGCTTGAGCTTGGTATATAGAGGATGTTAGAGAGTGTTTAATTAGAGGATATTTAGATTTGTTTTATGAGTATGATATGAACTCTGAAGGTTCATTCTAATAGAGCATGGGAAATATATCATTTATCTATCTCATTCTGCTGAGTTGTTGATGGTTGATGGTTGATGGTTGATGGTTGATGGTTGATGGTTGATGGTTGATGAGGAAATGGAATTTGGTTCGTTCGTTTAAGTAGGGGGTTAACATTGGGAGGATGATGTGGTGGTATGTGGTGTAGTATGGTGTTATGTGGTGTGATGTAATGTGATTTTATACAATGTGATGTGATTTTATACGATGTGATGTGATGTGATGTGATTTTATATAATATTTTTTGATTTCTTAGTGATTTAGTTTCTTAGTGTTTTAGTTTCTTAGTTTCTTAGTTTCTTAGTGTTTTAGTGTTTTAGTTTCTTAGTGATTTAGTTTCTTGGTTTCTTGGAGTAAGGTGTTGTGTGTGTGATTTGATGATGTGATGATTTGATTGATTGATGGTTGGGATGTGATGTCACGTAATATATTACAGATATTAAGGAGGAGTTATTTATTAGTAGGTATGAAGAAATTGTTTTATGAATGGAGAGATATTGAGAAGTTGGAAATTGTAAGTTGTGAGTTTGTAGGGAGATGGGAGATGGGAGATGGAAGATGGGAGATGGGAGATGGAAGATGGAAGATGGGAGATGGGAGATGGGAGATGGGAGATGGGAGATAAGAAATCAAAGATAAAATAGGATAGTAGTTGAATATTTGATTTGATATGAAGTAAAGGTAGAGGTAGAGGTAGAGGTAGAGGTAGAGGTAGAGGTAGAGGTAGAGGTAGAGGTAGAGGTGGGGATGAATAAGATGAATAGATTGGGATGGGATAGAAGAAGATAGGATGGGATGGAAGGATAAGATAGGATGGAAGGATAAGATAGGATGGATGGATTAGGATGGATGGATTAGGATGAATAGGATAGGATGAATAGGATAGGATGAATAGGATAGGATGAATAGGATAGGATGGGATAGAGATGAATAAATGAGGATGAATAAATGAGAATGAATAGATGTGGATAAGATGGAATGGAATAGGATAGGATAAGATATATTTGAACGAGAAAATCATTGATAATACCATTACATGCATACCGCATGATCGACATTTGCGAGCCAGATTTGAGCGTGGGTTATAGATTTGATGGCTAGATGGATGAGATAATAAAAGTATTATGGGATGAGATCAATAGAATGATGAGAAATGGGTTGATGAAATAATGGAATGATGAGATAGATAATGAGATAATGAGGTAGAGAGGAATAGGATGATATAGGATGGAATATAGGATATAATAAAAAATACCATACCAAACCAAATCAATCTCGAATATAACAAACAATAAGAGTTTAAAGCTTGCCCTTATTCATTTCATCATGGAAAGATATGAAATGTATATGAATGGATATAGATGAATATGGATAGGGTAGAATAGGGTAGAGTAGAGTAAGAATGTTAAAAAGAGATGAGAAGATGAAAAGATGATGGGTAAAGGAAAGGAAAGGAAAGGAAAGGAAAGGAAAGGAAAGGAAAGGAAACAATGCTGATATATGATTTCAAAAAAAAGGGGAGGAGGGAGGGGGTATGATAGATGAATAAACGATTAAAAAAAAGGGGGGGGGAATACTTATATTTATACTATTAATATGTATTATCCTTCATTACTTACTACTATCATTACCACTCACCACCACTCACCACCACTCACCATCACTTACTACTTACCACTTACAAAACGAAAAGACAACAAAAGAATAAAATAAATAATAAATGAATAAATATGTATGATTAATCCGAAAATCCACCAAACTAAACCTAACCCAACCCAAGGCAATCATATACGACCTATCGAGCTACCATTTCCTAATCTAATCCAGCCCATTGCATCGTATTGTATTGAGTTGCATATCCTTCCCGAGAATTCATCCGATGCGTATCATATCATGTTCATAATATCATATTACGCATTCAACAAAATCCATCCCATTCCATCCCAATCCATCCATCCATCCATCCATAACCCCCACCCATTCTGGTATATCCCCAAATTCATCCCAATCCATTGTCCCATGCTATTCCATAACTCCCCAAAAATAAACGCCTTAATTCCCAGTCCACCCAGCTCTCTTAACAGCAGCCTTTGCTTCCCTAGTCGATTCAAGCTTCCTCTGAGCAATTCTCTCAGCTTTCTTAGCTTTCTTTATCGCAGCTCGTTCTTCCTTATTCAACACCACCCATGAATTCATCCATGTCTTCTTTGATTCTTCCACGACTTTCTCCTCCAAATTTTGTGCTTCTTCAACCTTCTTACTCATAGCCACTGCAGCTCTACGTTCATAATCTTTTGCCTCGGCAGTCTTTCCTTGCATCTTCAACCATAAAGTCTTAGATCTGATTTGAGCCTTAACGAGCCCATCGTCTAATGGATTCCTCACGTTTTGAAATGATTGCAATTGAGCATCAATGATCTTCTCCATGTTTGTAATGTGCCAACCGAGTTGATTTGAGATAGAAGCACTTCGCTTCGCAGCTTCTGAAGACATAAATTTTGCCGCATTAGTCAGTTGAGCAGTGACTAATGATGCTCGCTCGAGAGCTACTTGTTTGGCGTCAAATTGAGAGGCTTGGCGTACATCTTGGAGGATATTGTCGGCGGCACGACGAACATCTCCGAGAGTTCGGTCATGGGTTATGTAAACCCCATCTTTGAAAAGTGTATTGAACATTTCTAGAAGATCTTGCATGGCTTGAAGAGAATTGGTTCCAAAATCAACCTGGAAAGTTTCGTTGATACGTGGCTTCTTGGTGGTAACAACCGAAATGTTAAGAATACCATGAGCTTCCTTCTTGGGAAGTAATAATACGATCCCATCATTCGAACTGTATGCACGCTCCGTATCGACTGTATTATTCTCTCTAGTGATGTTGATCAACATTGCCAATTTGTTGAGCCAGCCAAGTTTCATTGCCGATGGGATGCGGATTAATATCTCTCTATCTCCCAAGATCTCAGCCGAACAAACTTCACATCTGTAGTCTTCTGACTCGGAGGCCTTTTGAGCGGCTTGTGTAAGTTTTGCGAAGTCTATTTGAGGATTTGACAAGCTGTTTGGTGGCGTTGAGTGTACAGCGGAAGGTGAAACTGATTGCGTAGAGATTGGTGTCGCTTGTGTTGCAGAGAGGGTACTCTCAAATGGTACTGATCCAATGGTAGATGTTGTAGTCATCGATACAGCTGACATAGCTTTGCTGTTGATAGAAATTGAGGGCTGGCTGTAGAACGGATAACTGGGAATGCTACTGGTCAAGATGGCAGCTAAAACACTCAAAGCAAGAAAACCAATTGGAAGGAAAGATCTCCACTCTGCTAAGAAACGGGTCCATTCAATCCTCACTGGTTTCTCTTGGATCGTAGGATCGATCGCAATGTTATTAAGCTTCTTGATAAAGGTTGTCGACGGAGATGGAATGGATGGAATGGCAGGCTCATGAAGACCGGTCAAGAAGGCAAGATTTCTATTCATCTGTCTAGCATCGATATTCAAGAAAGAGGTAAGGTCTATTGGTAGACGTTGATGAATAATGCTCCCTCTGCCATTTGTTTCTCGGGATTCTAAGCACATATGAACAGAGTGTTGATCCAAAGCCATAGACTGAGATCTGTTTAACATTTGCTTGTGTGAAATAACAATCGATGGTATGGCATGACGACTCATAAACTTTCTGGAGATAGTTCGTGTGCGTCGCGCTTGAGCATCATCGCTATCAGAACAGTAGAATATTGCCACATGTGGTAATTCCCATTCCGGCTCAAGAATGAAGTGATCTCCATCTGGGACAGAATGATAATTGTAGGGATCCTCAAGATTTAACTTAATAATGTCTGGCTTATCGGGGGAATCCTCAAATTTCAGGGTTTGAGCAGACAAACAGTCATCAACCTTGATTTGGTAACCAGATGAATGCATGAGCTCAATTTCTGGAGTCTTATCCGATCCAAACGCAGATACGGGCACCACATTGTAAATTTGAGAAGAGCTTCGGCTTGAACGCTCTTGGCCTTCAACCGATGCAGTAACAGAGCTTGCAATCTTGTGTATAATATCTTGCTTGGCAGAATGGCTGCCTACATATAGGATGCGGAGTGGTTCTTTGGTGGATAAACCTTGCTTCGTCATCGTTTGTCGAATTGTAAGAATTAAATGACTCGGGGGATTTTGAATGTGCATATCTTGTGCTGAGGCTTCAGTTTGTTCTTCGGTGAACTCTGCAACTGTATGTTTGACTGATACATTCTCGGCCCCAAGGCTACCAAATGGTTCTTCAAATTCGATCGACTGAGAGAGCGGGGTATCGGAATCGTCATGCAAGATGGCAGAATTTCGACCGATGGTAGGATTGTTGAAAGAATTATTGATAGAGTCATCCAAACCATAACCAGGAATGGAGGAATCATGTGTCTTTTCATCCTCACTATCATCACTATTTTCTGTATCTGCAAGGCTCGCCATATCCTCTGGACGACCAAATTCGACCGAAGCTATAGACTCGGTAGCATTTCCATCATGGCTCTCCTCATCTGTATCAATAAATTCATAAGTAGATTCGGAGAGGTGACTTTCATCAGACGGAGCCTCGCTCAGGATTGACATATTGTTAGAAGATTGATTTTCGACCCAGGTAGTTATTCTTGTATCGACAGCTGGGGTAGGAAATCGAAATTGGTTGGAATGTTCTTTTTGATTTTGAGATGTCAAATCTAAAGAAGGAAGTAGACTGGATGACTCCATGTCATTAGTTATTGGGCGATGTACGGTAATATGAAAGAAGTGAATGAATGAATGAATGAGTGAGGGGAGGAGAGGAGGTCGAATGAGTAGCTTTCAAGAAGACGGGAGTAAATAAGAAAGTTAACCACAACAAGAGGAGGAGGAGGAAGAGGAAAAGGAAGAGGAATTCCCTACTTTTATTCTGATCTTGATGAGGTAAAAAGCATGTATCCTGTCCTGTATCCTGTATCCTGTATCTCGAACTAAATTTCTATGGAGAAATGGAGAAATGGAGAAATGGTACACCGAATACCGTATAGTGTAAGAAGTGGATGAAGTGGATGAAGTGGATGATAACTTTATTAGTACTTGCCGAATACTTTTACCTAGGTAGTAGTCTAGTTGCCTGTTGGCAAATCGAGGTGAGAGATGTGAGAGGTGGGAGGTGGAGGTGGAGGTGGGAGATAGATTAGTACGTAGTAGGTAGATTAGTAACCTTGTACGAGTAGGAGTAGGTAGGTAGGTAGGTAGGTAGGTAGGTAGTTGTTATCAAGAGCAAGTAAGATTTGACACTTTTGATCCTTCTTCTTTCTTTCTCTCTTGTTTGTATATTACCGTATTAAAATTGAATAGAAAAATGAGTATGGATGAGTATGATGAGAATATTGAGGTTTCTTAATATTGCACCTTAAGATGTAAGAAGTAACATATGAAGAAGTAAGATGCTGGATGGATGACAAGGTCTTACTAGGATTAATGCGGAATGCGGGGTTCATTTATACGTATGTCGTATGTGCCCAAAGTCTTGTTGTACGGTATATGCCCCATGCTGCGTTATCGTTATCGCAATAATTGGTTTACGGATAAAGCCGATGATATATTTATTATTTATTATTTATTATTCATTATTATATTAAAATGATATTATTCCTGCATTTATATTCCATTCTATCTAAGACTATCATCTAATCTCACTTTACTCCCTACTCTACTCCCCTCTACTCCCCTCCCC
>NGKJ01000007.1:481744-501310 GCA_002162495.1 Myriosclerotinia curreyana
GGGGGAGTATAATAATAATGCGGTGTTGATGTGTTATTGTAGGAGTAGTGTACAGTATTAGTGTACTAGTGTACTACTAGGTAATGTCGCGGAAGATTTATTTTGAATTTGGAGATATTGGTATGATGAGTAGGTAGGTAGGTAGGTAGGTAGGTAGGTAGGTATTGGATTGGATCTTTTTGGAGTTTAGTTGCGTGTGAGAGAGTTGTTATTATATGTGATATTGTGTAATGTTATTTGTTATTTTGAGAATGAGAGCTATGTGTTGTAGTGTTGTGTGGTGTTGTGTGGTGTTGTGTGGTATTGTGTTGTGTGATATGGTATTAATGTGATATATATAGTGTTGTTATATTGTATTGATTGGGAATTTAGCTTCTATGTATTTTTAGATAAATAAATGGAAATGGAAATAAGATGGTTAAAGGAGAGGAAAGGAGGAGAGGAGGGGAGGGGAAAAGAGAGAATAGAATAGGATCAAATGAAGTATACTATATTATATTTCTATATATTATAATAGTATTGTATGTGTCTTTTCTGTATATATATATATATATGCTGTATATATATATGCTGGAAGTCTATAGAGTTCTGGCTGAACTAGGAAGTCTATAAAGTCCTGGCTGGAAATCTATAAAGTCCTGGCTATAAGTCTATAAAGTCCTAACTAGAAGTCTATAGAGTCCTAGTTAATATAGTATAGTATAATATAGTGTAGTATAGTGTAGTATCTGAGATATTTCTACAATCTACAGTAGTACCATCTAACTCGTTTACAAAGTACCGATTTGGAGATTATGATTGACTATATAGCCTAGGGTAGTTATTGAGTAGTTTTATAGTGTAGAGGGTTGGAGTAGAGGAGGGTTGGAGAATTGAAGTGTAGGGTATATACTTAATGTGACATCAAATGCTACAAAAGAGCTCAATAAAGAGGGTTAAAAGAGTCCTTAGAATCTACTACCAAAGTTCGAAGATTCGAAGGCCGTCAGAGCCGGTTTATATGGACTATATATATAATCAACACATGCACATTAATATGTATGTCCCGAATGAACCAATCAGCATTCAAGCAGACCTAGTCGGGGCGAGTCCGGGCAAGTCGACAACCCGATTGTGGTCGAATCGTAATATTTGGGTATTGGAATACTGATATTAATTATTATAGTATATAGCGATGTAGTGATATAGAGGAGTTTCTTGAACGAACGGATTTGTTAGATACTTAGTAGGTAGTTCCTGGTTGTGAATTGACTTGAATGCTTTCGGTCATGCCGATGGATAAATGGTAATGGTCCATGCAATGCAGCAAAGCAAGTGAAATTGGGGGGTCCGAGATTTGAGTTTTGCAATGGGTGGGTTGGGTTGGGTTGGAGGTCAGATACTTGTACTTAGAAGTTAAGGGGGGACCTATTTGTGGAGCTGGGGTCTTATGGGTTCTAGGTTGAGGTTGGGGTTAGGGCTAAGTTTTAAGGGTTAGAGGGTTGGACTGTTTTCTTTCTTTCGGCCTTATGCTCTATACAGAGGTAGTTGCTCTGTACTAGTTATTCTATTCTAAATAACTACCCACCTACCTACCGGACCAGTGTTATGATGGTACAGCTTGGAAATTGGGATAGGGGGGAGGTGGGGTAAAGGGGGGTTGGAAATTGCATTGTGATGTTTGGATATTGCATTATTGTATTAATGCGAGATGTGATTTGGGATAGTTAGGATGGATTTTTGCGATGGATGGGATGTCCTTGTATGTGAATTTAATCATTTGAATCTTTCGGTGTGGCCGAATAATATATATACCGGTATGTTATATGTGCTACATATGGTGTGGGATTACCTTGGGAGGGAGATAATGTCTAAAGATGCGTTGGGTGGGTACGTAGCGAAGAGGGGGCGGGCTGCTTGAGATAATGGCATTTGTTCTACCTAAGCTGCTAGATTTGAAACTTAAGGTTTGTACTTCATATGTCATACATCATTATATCATATCATATTATATTATAATAATCGTAGGCTAAGACTAGCCCCCCCTTTGCCTTACCTACTAACTATTTCCTATCTCTAACTTTTTAAAAGGAATAGATCTTTTTAATTAGTTTTTTCTTTTAATTAGTCCTTATAACTTTATGCTATGTATAGTATAAAGTTAAACGTCACTCCTAGATTAATAAGGGAATTGAAAGATTGAGAATATAAATATATTATTATTAAATAAGTAGAAGTAATACCAATATGGTTGATCATCAATATCATCAAGTAGGCCATCTCAAAAGCATATAACTCCCCTAAAAGACCTAAACCTTATTATGTAGATAGGAAATACATTTAGAATAAGTTTTGAGAGTTATGGTTATAGTGCTTTTATATAAAATATAACTTTTAGTACTCCAACTCTAATATAGCTTATTTTTTTTTTTGATATCACGTATCTAATTTATGCTATGTATAGTATAAAGTTATAAGGATTAATTAAAAGAAAGGATTAATTAAAAAGACCTATTTTCTTTAAAAAGTTAAAGGTAGGAGATGGTTAGTAAGTAGGGCAAAGAGGGGGCTAGTCTTAGCCTACGATTACTCTGCACTATCCGATTTCAAGGAAAAGATATACGAACAACAGGGGACGGAAAACGCGGTTTATCTTTTTGAACCTCTAGGAATAATAATAATAATAATATAAAGTATGAAGTGATGAGATCATATCACAGTGATGAAAAGTGCTTTGACAACAAACCTAGGTATTGTGAGCGACGAGCCTGTGCTGAGAAGGAGTCTGAGAGTATGGGACCTGGGTAGTATGTATGGAGACTGGAGTACATGCTCGTAGATAGGTAGCTATACTAGTTTCAGAAGTTATACAGTAACATGATAAGATGTTAGATGGTATTTTGGTAATGAGATCGCCGGTCTTGATACGACGGGATGAACGAAGTGGGTGGGAATCAGAATGGATGGATGGATGGATGAGTGATGAAGCGATGGTGATGGAGATGGAGAGATCAGACCTTTCAAAGTTATAGTATAGTCAAAACTCGAAACTCTCCAAGCATGCTAATAACCTTGAAAGTAAGTGCAGTGCAGTGCAGTGCAGTACCGAGAGGAGAAGTCTGTTTTGGAATTTGGATGTATGTACGAAGTAGATGGATGAAACGTTCGGTTCTTAATAACGTGACGTGACTCAGTATCAAGATCTATCTAGCTAGGTATGCATGCATGAAATATTATTGCCCTGAACTTTCTTGAGAGAAGGATTTGAGGATTAGTTGGTATACTGGTATGTTAGCTGGATGTTTGAGTTCGTATTGGTTTGGTTATACTCAAGTATTATTGAGTTGTATACGTCGTTACCGGCATTAAGCCACGGGATTCTTGAGAATAATATCTATTAATAAACTCTATATATAGTATAAAGAGGGCTGGGAATAACCTCTTTATTCTCTATATAATAAGGTTTTGTGGTGATAATCACTGATCAAGGGAGATGATGTTGTAGTGGTAAGATAGGATTCTAGGCATTTAGCTGTAGATTGATATCAATAATAATATGAATTATGAGTAGAAACCACCTTCTTTATTTCCTCTTCTCCTTCTCTTTTTCCTTCTCATGATCATTCTCCTTCTCCTCCTTCTTCTTCCCCTTCCCCTTTCCTTTCCTTTCCCCTTCCCTCTTCCCTCTTCTCCCGCTTTTGGTTTGTTCCAACTGTTGTTCCAACTGTTGTTCCAACTGTTGTATGAATGTATACCCCTGAGCCGATGACTCCGAACATGGGCTTACATACATACATACAACTTTGAAACGGACCCTGTAAATAATACCTAGTTACTCCATTCTAATTCTAATATTAAGTAAGGTCCCAAGATATATATCCTACCTAGTATTCTAGTATCCTAGTTAATATCCTACTGGGGTATTATCAAGAAAATCTACGAAGTATACCCAACCAAATACAATCATCGCGACCACCGAAAGGTTAAGAAATAAGTTGGGAACTTCATTTATGGGGAAAAAGAGGCTGTGTTGTAAATAAGAAGAAGAAGAAGAAGAAGAAGAAGAAGATGATGAAGAAAATACTACTATATATAGAGTACGAATTCTAAAAAAGACTATCCTCTTTTTGCATCCTTCAATGTAATATAAGCAAAGCGAAAGTTTATCAGCTGGGAAAAACCATCAGAGAGAGAAAGAGAAAGAGAAAGAGAAAGAGAAAGAGAAAGAGAGAGAGAGATCAGACGTCAACAAAATTGATCTGAAACAATATCCCAACTTAATCTTCTTTGCCTGATACAACCAACAGTCTCAGTCTTACTATACGGTTTCAATCACACCCAAACTACTTACTTTCCCTACATACCACAAAGGCCCTTGCGTAGGAATCTCCAAAACTCCAACAAGCCAACCACACGACCAAATCTCAGCTACTCAACAAAATCACAACGCACATCCTACATCCTACATCCTACATCCTACATAAAGGAAACATCCTAGTTCGAGTCCTTGAAAAAAAGAACACGAGGGCAATATCTCATACTTGGCTAGCTAGGAATTACCCGCTTCTAGAAGGCTGATCTATCTAAACCTTGCCTTTCCACGCGATCCTTCCACCCACCATCTCACCACTACAAGAAGACCTCGTGGCTCCCTTGCTCTTTCCCCAACCTTTAAAATGGCAGGCAAAACCGCGGCGCAAGAAGAATTCGATCATATATTAGCAAAGGCTTCCGCGAACGAAAATCACGAACATCCGGACGACGAGAGAGATTATAGTTTCGATCGGGAAAATAGTGACGTGGACGAGGCAGACGAACATCATAATCGCATTATTGAAGATACCATGAAGATGCCATTGTTTGATCGGTCGAATGCGGGGGGGCTGAGTGAGCCGTTGAAGTTGCCGCATAAAGATTTTGATAGTGGGAGGACCACGGGGGTCAAGGGGGTTATTGCTGATGCGAGGAGTTATGAGGAGGCGAGGAAGACGGGGGGTTGGAGAAATAAGTTGAGGGGGAATACTATTACCAAGGAGGATATGAGCGCGAGATTCTTGAAGGATGGGTCAGAGGGAGAAGAGGGTGGTTTGAGTGATGATGAGGAGTTTTTGGAGAGCTGGAGAGAGCAGAGACGGGCGGAGATGCAGAGTGAAGGGAAGGATATTAGGAATAGGAGGACCAGTCCCAGTGTTAGGAGGTATGGAAGATTTGACGAGGTGGATGCTCTTGGATATCTTGACGCCATTGAGAGAGTAGGAAGAGATACCGTCGTTGTCGTCTTCGTTTATGATCCCGATGTATGTTCTTCCACATCTATCATCCCATCTCCAACAATACAATTATACTAACAATCACAGTGCGACGTCTCCCAAGTCATCAACTCAGCCCTCCTCCCCCTGGTCGCCGCAAACCCGACAGTCCACTTCGTACGCGTCCATTACGAAGATATAGAATTTGATAACGCGGGTGTACCGGCTATCCTCGCGTATAAAAACCAAGGGGATCTCTTTGCCAATCTTACATATATCATTGATCAGATTCCTGATGATACGTTATTTGATACCAAGGCTCTTAGGGATGTTTTGGTTAAACACCAGGTTCTTTAGATGGATGGGGGGTGTTGATCATTCGAGAGATGTTAATTCATTTCTTATACCTACTTTGGTCTAGAGGGGGGGAGGGGGTGTTTATTTTGTCTTAGTGGCAGCGGCATTAATATTGATACTCACCAAGCTTCACTAACCTCATGGAAACTACTGGAATCAATTGGCTCTTGAGTTACATTGCACTGCACTGCAAAACAAAAAGACTTTCCTTACATTTCACATAGACGACGCGAGCTTGGGCCTAGGGTTCAAGTGCAAGAAGGAGAAGAATCCTCAAGATCTCTCACTCCCGAGAGTGCACGAGAGATTGATACCCATAGATGTATTATTAGGACGAGAAGACGCGGTTAACGGGATGGCGTTTGGAGGGGAGGAATCTCCATGGCGTGTTTGCTTGATATGGGGTTTAGAAGGTTGGGGTTGATGAAAACTTATTATGGCGAGGTGCGCGGGGCTTTCTTTTAATGTATTGATGGTGTGGTGTAGTGTGTTATAGTGTGTTGTAGTGTGTTGTGGTGTTGTATTATATTGTACTGTACTGTATATCGCATTCGCATTCGCATTCGCAGTTGTATTTACATTTATAATAGATTATATACATATCTATATCTTCACCGATACTATCATATTCTATCATATCCTATCCCATCCTATCCCATCTTATTTTATTTAATTTTATTTAATTTTATTTTATTCCACCCTGGTTTATCACTTATACTCACTTCACTTCTCTCATTTCTCTAGAGTACATATTCTTTATAGTATATATAAGTGCAAGTGCAAGTGCAAGTGCAAGTGCGTCTCAAAGTCGAGAGGAATACAACGTCATGCTGTTAGAATGAATGGAATGAAATGAAATGGAATGAAATGAAATGGAATGAAATGAAATGGAATGTCGGCGCTTGATGCGAAATCTAATTATTCGTTTCCACGCGAGGAACGAATAGGGTTAAGAAAGGGAACTTGTGGAAGTTGAAGGTGGTGCTGGTGCTGCTGGTGCTGCTGGTGCTGCTGGTGCTGCTGCTGGTGGTATTGATGCAGTGGTAAAGTAGCAGGGGCGGGAGAGGGGCGGGATGAGGGCGGGATGAGGGATACGAGATAAGGGATACGAGACGAGGGATACGAGATGAGGGATACGAGATGTATGAGGTGGGTTTCTTTAAGAGCTTTGAGAACTTTGTAGTGTATTTTTAATTTGTATTCTTTAGACGCTTCGTATACTATGCTATACTATGCTATGCTATGCTATTCGATGTCCGAAATAGTATGAAATACCTGCTCCATATACATTTTTACCGCTCTCCTTTTCCCATCTCCCGAACCTTTAAGGTCCTCTCACATGCTACATCCCCCAGCATCTGGGGTTTAAAACGATTTCTGCTAAACTCATATTCGTATTCATATTCACATTCATAGTCGTATTCGTATTCATACCAAAGTACCGGTGCCCTCTCCAGAAGCAGGTAAATCCAATCTAAATAGTCGAATGGCATTACCCCCCAAAATAGCCTTTTCTGCCTCGCTACCAGCACCACATGCACTACTTATAGCATCCATATTCAACGAAACACTAAGCCATTTCTTATCTTCCTTTCCCCCCTCTTTTTCTTCTGCGCCAGCTTCCTCCTCCTCCTCCTCCTCATCAACATCCAAAGGCGGGAAAAAAGGAGCATCAGTTCCAAACATAACCCGATCCATCCCGCTCACCCCCACCGCCCCGCGTACCCCCACATCCCCATAAACCACCGCATCCAACCAAATATTCCTCTTCAAAATCTCCCAGATGGTTTTCCGTCCCTCCAACTCCCCAGTCTTCTTCAGGTGCGCATCGTGTAGTATACACGATTCGATCCTCCCGGCCAGAAACGGAAGCGTGCCCCCGCTATGCGCGAGTATGACTTGGAGATCGGGAACCCGCGTGAAGACGGACGAGAGAATCATGCGCGTCACGGCAATCGTGGTTTCCATTGGGAAGCCGAGGGCGAGAGGTAAGACGTGTCCGTAGTTATTGGACCAGGGTCCGAATGTCGTGCTGGGGAGTCCGTAGTGCGGGTGCAGGAAGATGGGGAGTTGGGCAGCGGCTAGTTCGTGGAAGATGGGGAGGAGGAGAGGATCGTCGAGACCGGAGCCCAGACCGGTGGTCCCGAGGATTACGCCGCGGCAGTAGGGGAGGGTTGAGAGGTGGGTGATGGATTGTAGGATTTGGGGGGTCGGGGCGGATAAGGGGAGGGTGCCGAAGAAATAGAGGCGCGTGGGGTGCAGGTTGCACAGGTCGTTTATTTCGGTGTTGATGGAGAGGGCGGTGGGGAGCGCGGTTTGTGGGGGGAGAAAATCGAGCCAGGGGTTTGCGAGGGAGATTATGGAGGTTGTGATTGAGTGGGTATTCATGAATGCGATTCTTTTGTTGATGTCGTAACTGGGGTTTGAGGTTAGTTTGGGGATTTGAGTGTTTGAGCGTTGGCTTAGGGGTGGTTCTGAAGGTAGGGAGGTTGGAGGTAGGAAGGTTTTTGGGGAAATTTCTATCGGGGGTAGAGTGATAGAATTGATGGTAAATTGAAGAGGTAATGCTAGGTTTTGAACTTTCGTAGCTGAATGTGTCATTTCGGATTGATCACTTGATCCTCACTGTCTTGACAGTTTCTTCCCAAGGCAACATATCAAATTCATTCACTCTTTCCCTTTCCCTTTCCCATCCCAATTCCCTCCCCCTCTCTTTCCTCCTCCCCTCCACTCCTTTCCTTCCATCTCCTCCCCTCCCCCATAAAGTACATCCCCCAAGAACTACAAACACAAAAGAAATCTCAAACATACTA
Organism: Myriosclerotinia curreyana; assembly: GCA_002162495.1. Classification (NCBI taxonomy): domain Eukaryota; kingdom Fungi; phylum Ascomycota; class Leotiomycetes; order Helotiales; family Sclerotiniaceae; genus Myriosclerotinia; species Myriosclerotinia curreyana. Next base: position 490,143 of record NGKJ01000007.1, read on the forward strand.
CTCAGACCCAATAGGTCTCCCTCGACTCGTACTCGGCGTATCCTCCGCCGGTAAAATAACCAATCTATGTTCTGTAGCGGGAGCAAATTGTCTGATGTATGGGATTTCATCGCGAGATTTGAGGAGTTCAATATAGGATGGTGGATAGATGTGAGTGTGGATATCTACTATTGGGGTTGAGGAGGACATTTTGATGGTGGTCGTTTGTTGATGAGGAATGAAGGGGGTGAATGATTAAAAGGGATGGATGAAATGGAGAGTATGAATTGTATAATACAAGAATGAAAGTGTCCAAATCACTTAATCACTTGATCAATCCAAGATGTAAATAAAATATATATCCTATCCCCATAAAGATAGCTAAAGATCAACCTACCCCGCACTAACCACACTAGTACCCCCTTGCCCATATAACCCCACCTCCTATTAATAACCCTATCTCTTATCTGCAGTATACAAGGTAAATATCTATGTTTTGTATCATTTACCTGCCTTTTTGGTGAGGATATACATTGTTACTTATATACTGAATTTGGTAAAGAGATGCGGAAAGCGGCTTGGACCGCGTTCGGTTATTTGGACCTTTGTGAGGGGTTGACGTTATATACATTCCTGAATCACCTTCACTTAAGCTTATCTTGAATTTTTGATGAACGACAACGATATTTGATTTATGATATTTGTGATATTGTAGAACATTATTGAACAAAATGGCGATGGAAATTGCAAAGGCGGTTGATGCGGATAACCTCGTTATTCCTGTAAATTCCCCCTTCGTTCATCAACCCCCTCTTCTCTTCTCTTCTCTTCTCTTCTCATCTCATCTCATCTACCTACTATATCAAACTAACCACTCATCTACAGATAATAAACTTCTCCCACTTCCTAACCGGCACCCCCTCCCAACGTCTCAGCACCGCCCAATCCATCCTCCATGGTTTCCGCACCGCAGGTTTCATCTACCTCTCCCACCACCCCATCCCCCTCCCCATCCTAACCCACACCTTCACCACCTCCGCCAAATTCTTCGCCCGTCCCTCTTCCCAAAAAGACCCTCTCGCTTGGACGACCCCCATCGCAAATCGCGGATACGTAGCACACGGACGTGAAAAAACAACTACTCTTACAGATAAAACCAAAGTTGCAGAACTCAAAGCCCAAGCTCCGGATTTGAAAGAGAGCTTTGAGATTGGGAGAGAGGGTCAAGAAGGATTGCCTAATAATTGGCCGCCTGTTACTCCGGACGATGAAGATGCCAGGGAATTTAAAGAAACCATGTTGAATTTCCATGATTTATGTAAAGAATTACATGTAAACGTCATGCGAGCCATAGCTCTCGGGATGGATCTCCCGGAATCATACTTCGACGATTTCACAAGTGCGGGCGATAATACTTTGAGACTATTACATTATCCTCCTGCGAAAGCAAGTGTGTTTAAGGAAAATAAATTACAGGTTAGAGCGGGGGAACATACGGATTATGGGAGTATTACATTACTTTTTCAGGATGATAGAGGAGGCTTACAAGTTAAGAGTCCAAAGGGCACGTTTGTGGATGCAACGCCGGTCGAGGGGACGGTGGTGGTTAACGCGGGGGATCTACTTGCGAGGTGGAGTAATGATTTCATTAAGAGTACGTTGCATAGGGTTGTTGAACCACCGCTCAAAGAGGGACAGGAGATTGGGGCGGATGGGGTTTATCCGGCGAGATATAGTATTGCGTATTTTTGTAATCCAAATTTTGATAGGATGATTGAGGCTATTGAGGGGACATATGGAGGGGAACTCGGGGAGAGGAAGTATGAGGGGATTAATTCGGGGGAGTATTTGGTGCAGAGGTTGGCGGCTACGTATTAGACTTGTTGTAGGGGGCTGGTTTGATATTTTTGTAAGGAATTTGAATATCAAAAGTGCCTGGCTCTGTACTGGTGTTTTGTTGGTGAATATTAGACCTAGGTCCAGAGAACGAAAATACCTATCTTTCGAGTATATATATTGGATACTGATGAAATTTTTGGAATTCTATGGGGAGCTATATAGAATTTGGAGGCGACATATCTAAGGCTCTTAATATTCGGAAATCCGTGAGACTCTGAGTTTAATTAAATATTTGAAACAAATTCAGTAGACAAAGCCAATTCAGGAGTCAAGAATATCTCGTCGTCGAATTATAGACTAAACTACTGAACCCTTCAGATATATCTATTCCGTTGGGTAAACTCGACTCGACAACAATTAATATGCGAGAAAAACAGCTGTTAAAGTAACTTTGCTGCTAGAAAAGGCTGGAGTATAATATTAAAACTGAACAGAAATATTTTATACCATTTGACGACGATATCTAGCTAGAGTATCTTAATTATCTTCAATCCACAATCGATGTAACTTCGGACTTCCTCCAGTATCGATAAGAGTTTGTTCTCGTTTCTATACATATCTATTGTAGAAAGCTCGAGGACTGTCTTTGATAGAGGGGTTTTGATGGGATTATGAGTGGAATGACGGTTGATCTTGATACTAGGGGGTCACACGTAGATGAATGGTTTCGCTTGAGATACCTTTTCACTAAATATCGTGCCACTTGGTTGATCTGGGATTCATTGATATCTAGATATGCAGTAGGAACCATTTAAAGCTAAATTGGAGGTGTCCTGAATGTGTAAGTTATATGCCAATGAAGTTGAAACTTCATATGAAATTACAATCGAGTTTTTTGGGTTGCTCGATGGATCCCAAAAGAGTCGAGACACATAAGTTTCGGGTCAAGATGAATAAGGTTGCTTATTATTGTGACTTTATAGGTTGTGCAGTGGTGATGATTTGAAAAATGATAGTAATTAACGCCAGAAACACAAAGAAGATAAACTGGCAGCGAGAATAGTGTAATGAGGATAATCGAGAAAGTCGATAGACGCTGGCCCCCAATTTAGATGTATATGGACATATAGACGGAAGTTTGGTCTGATACTGGCAAGATGAGACTAGTTCAGTACATCTCCTGTTCCTATCAATCGGTGTTAGTTCTTAGGTTTGATTTTTTCTGGACTGGAAGAGAGGAGGTTTTTATAACCCAATAGTTCGATAATTCCTGTTCCAATCGGAACATGGACAATTAACCAGTTCCACCAAGACCACAGGATTTAGGAGAGTTCGTCATGCAGAAACCAAACTACTTTAGTTCTCCTTTAATAAGTATTAGGAGCACATAGAATAATTGCGGACAGTGTGGAAGTATATAAAGCCCATCCAACATAAGCCAGAAATGTTGCACTGAACAGGTGGCATTCAAAGGTTGGGAGCATAAGAAAATAAATAATGGAATATTTTGATTGAATCATGGGAGTAATAGGTTGATTAATTACAATTTCCGCCTAAGTGTTAGGCGGGCAATACAATCTCACTTATGGGTTGGAAACAGGCGATCACTAACCTAGGGAGTGACAGCAAATCATAAGACGTTGAATAAATCAAATACTGATGATAATTAGAGATATGAGATCAAAAGTACTCCGGCGTGTGAGGTGAATTCTATAGATAAGGAGAAGTAATTTGTGTAGGAAATACTCGCGCTCTCATTTCATTTTCAATAAATGCAACCAAAGAGGAAATCGTCATAGAGAACAAAATGCTTCTAGCTGGGTTGGAGAAGTGATGGCATAGGCTATTTACTTACTCTCAAATGGTTTTTGTGAAGCGTGTTGTAAAGCTGCATTTGAGAGACTGATAATAGGTGATGGTGATTGAAAAGTTTGACATAAATGACAGCAAGAAAAGGTGTTGGATCGAGTAAAAACGTAGTTAATTGGAACAGTTGGAGTTTCCAAGGAGTTTAGATTACGCATGTATATAGAACGTCTTATGTTGTGAAGAAAGACCCAACACTTCCTCAGGACCATTTGTTTATTTGTTTTGTTTAGCTCTTCTCGTACTGACTGAGATGATACTTTTATACAAAAGGACGACGATTGAAGCTCCAAGGGTGAATAGAGGAGTGCATTCACCCTACAGTGTTGGAGTAGTCATCAGGGTAGCATACTTGACCCGAGAATATCGAGGCAATATGCATGTGATCAAAGGAGAGCAGAAGTTCGAAATATAAAGCGACCTAAATATAGCGCAGAAACTTCAAGCACTTCGTACACCTAGAACCTCACCGTGCAGGTGACAAATAAGCGGAGAGCAAAAACTTTTGATTGGATGCAGACTAGAAAAATGAGTGTATATATAAGGGTATGAACAGGAAACAAAACGAAATTTGAGTTGTTCATCTGAGGTGAAATAACCATAACTGATATAATAGCCAAGTGACAATAAGAAAAGAGGCTTAGCGGTATAAAAAGGATCAGATGATAATGAAATCAAATTTTCATTACTGAAGATATGATATCAAAGCTATGAGAGGATGATGACACTGTCTTTATAACCACTGACGGACCACGATCATGGCCGCAGTGACAACATAAACTAACTAACGCGTAAAACTAACGACAATAAATCTCCACTACCTGTTCCCAACAAAGACAGCAGCATTGTGCCCACACCGGGCAGACATGCAATACTCAAAATTATAGAACCTTGAAGAATAGCCTCGCAATATCACAGTCCAAAAGCAGGAGACAACCTGCGATAGATACCTATCGTGCTTATTAGGTTCTCAAGGAACTTTGTGTGCGGGTCTAGATCTTATTTATATAGTACAATTTTCATACAAGGGAATTATCAAGGTATGCGGAGATACGCGGGGAGATAAAGTGGAGATGAAAAAGAATACAAATAATTAGTGAATAGTTAGGATAATATTTGGCTTCTAAGGAAAATGATAACAATCGCTTGCTATTTACTGTCACAACAATAATTGTAGGAGCAAGCGGCAATGAAGTGGACACTTGTTAACGTCTATAGTTCAGCAACTTTAGAAAGCACTCGAGTATAGTACGGGATTGGAGCAAGTTTGTATGCATTATAGGAACCAACACTTATGCTCCTTGGTCTAGCAGCCTCGGAGCCTTGATAGTTCTAGTTGTCGAGATTATGTTTATTTAGATCCTCCTCATGATGCTTGAAGTGATGATTTTATAGCTAACCGCCATCTCGTCACCGCTAGACATATGTACTATTCTGATCTTGATTATACCTATATTCACCAATTAATCAAACAAGCCTTGGTTATTAAGCACATAACCAAATCAACCTCAATAACTAACACACTCCATAAATTTTCAGACATAGACATGCAACAAAACTTCTTGCTTAGAAGGACCAACAATTGTGGATATTAAAATTAGGAGCAAGGGGAAAGGGAAGGGTGATGACAATGGTGCTAAATCGACAGCGATGATTATGACGGTGACAAAACCAGTAACAACCCCCAAAAGTAACCCCAAAAGCGATAAACACAACCACACCCCCCCCAAAACAACAACAAATCCCTACCACACAAACCCCAGTAAAACATCACCCAGAAAGAGCAGTGTGTGGTGGGATTGAATGGCCTTCTGTCCCGCCCCCTAAAGAAGAGAAGTATCTGGTATACTACTCCGTACGCCTTCCTCTAAAACGTCATCATCATGGTGGTGTATTATATTATTGAACAACTTTCCATACAGGTTTAAGAACCAATTTATAGATCTGAGAAATCGAGAAAAGGGAAATTTCGAGGTATACGAGAAAGGAAAATAAGAGATAAAGAAATAGGAATACTATAGTGAACAGATGCGAGAAGTTATTCCGATCACTTCATGTATGATCATAGAACACTCGTCCCAGGAGTCGGGGGCATTACGCTGCGAAGCTCATTGCACGTTGATTGTATACATTCCATATGACCGAATCTTCACACCAAGAGGTATAGAAAAGACCACGTTTCTATGTGAATACTCGCAGAGTACAATGTCTCGTTATTGTATTGTATATCTCGCTTCTTCCCCTTCAATCACAATCAAACCATCTCTGAAAAGCATGATTGATCTCTACAAAGGTGAAAGTAAAATGCAGAAAGCCCGACCCATGTGAACTATATGGCCATCCAGCCATGCAATTCAATCCCCTCCTGGCGGTTGAAGCCAAAGAACCCTCTATATGTTATGTGTTTCTGAACGCCTTGATGTATGCCCAAGTCATGATCATATCATTCATATCATATTACATGGTAGATAGATACCCACAACTCCTTCCAATGTTGAATTATTCATGTTGAAATTCCTTTTAATGTTTCATTTCCTTTCCCACCCGAAAAGAAAGCCAAACACATGCTCGCTAAATGTTAAAATGTGAAAACCAAAATGCAGAATGCAGTTATGTAGGTTGTGGGGCTGAAATACCAGTAATGCCGTTTTCAGCATCATCGGTGGCCTCCACGGGTCCGCATGTACAGAAGAGGTTAAGATCGCCATAGGCTAAAGATTTGTTAGTGAATGAAGTATAAAAGAGATAAGGAGTAGCTTACCATCATCAAGTCTAGTGACAGAGGGCCAGAATTTCTTCTCTTTTAGATAAGGCAGTGGGTATGCGGCCTGCTCTCGAGTGTATGGACGATCCCATTCTCCAATAAGAAGATCTTTCTGAGTATGTGGTGAATTCTTCAGAACGTTGCCTGTCTTGGGAGCGGTACCATTCTCAACGGCTTGGATTTCCTTTCGAATTGATATCAATGCATCAATGAATCTGTCAAGCTCTTCTTTGCTTTCCGACTCTGTGGGTTCGATCATCAAGGTATTAGCGACTGGCCAACTCATAGTTGGTGCATGGAAACCATAATCCTGAAGACGCTTGGCAACATCGATAGCCTCAACTCCTGCAGACTCTTTGAAACCACGGACATCAAGAATAAACTCATGAGCACATCGAGAATTAGTGTTGGTATACAAGATTGGGTAGTGAGGTCGGAGGCGAGACATAATGTAGTTGGCGTTCAAGAGAGTGATTTTAGTGGCGTGAGTCAATCCTCTGCCACCCATCATCTTGACATAGGCCCAACTGATTGGCAAGATACTTGCACTTCCGAAAGGAGCACCACTGACTGGAGCAATCGCATTCTCACCACCGGTCTTTACCAATGGATGACCAGGGAGGAATGGTGCCAAATGAGATTTGACACCAATTGGACCAACACCAGGACCACCACCTCCATGAGGAATACAAAATGTCTTGTGAAGGTTAAGATGGCATACATCGGCACCAATTTCACCAGGTGAACATAATCCGATTTGAGCATTCATGTTAGCGCCGTCCATATAAACTTGACCACCATGTTGATGAACAATATCACATGCAGCCTTGATCTCTGGTTCGAACACCCCAAATGTACTTGGGTATGTGATCATAATAGCGCCAAGTTCCTCGCTATATTTCTCACATTTTGCTTTGAGATCTGCCATGTCGAGATTACCAGACTTGATGTCACATTTTACAGTAACAACACGCATACCTGCCATAGCAGCTGATGCAGGATTGGTACCATGGGCAGAGACTGGGATCAAGCAAATATCACGCCTCTTACCGGGTTGTTGCTCTTGAAACTTGCGAATCACACGCAACCCGGTAAATTCTCCTTGTGCACCCGAATTTGGTTGCAAAGATACTGCATCGAATCCAGTAATAGTAGCCAGATCAGCCTCAAGCTCATCGATCATTATTTTATAACCAGTTGCCTGATTAGTTGGAACGAATGGATGAATAGAGGAGAATTCAGGCCATGTGACGGGGGCCATCTCGGTGGTGGCATTAAGCTTCATTGTGCAGGAACCTAGAGGTATCATCGAATGAGTGAGGGAAAGATCCTTTGATTGGAGGTGATGAATGTAACGGAGAATCTCGGTCTCTGAGTGATGGGTATTGAAGACTGGATGAGTGAGGTATTGGGATGATCGTTTTAGTACCGCCGGGATTGATTTGTCAAAAGACTCTTGTAACTTCGTGGGTTTCTCATTAGATCTCGATTTCGTTTTAGAATATTGTGCGAACACGGATATAATATCTTCGATGTCCTTAGAGTCAACGGTTTCATCGACGGTAATACCAAGTCGACTATCATCGAACTTTCTTAGGTTGATCTTAAAATTCTCAATAGCGTAGCTAAGGATTTCATCAGATTTGCCCTGGCCAACATTTACCACAACCGTGTCGAAAAGAACACCTCCGTCGGACCCAGTTCCCCGAGAGTTAGTTTCGAAACCGAGATTTTTGAGTCCATCCTGGATAAATCGAGCTCCTTTGATAGCTCTTTCGGCAATGGCCTTAAGTCCTTCAGGCCCATGGTAGACTGCATAGAAAGCACTCATGTTGGCCAATAATGCCTGAGCCGTGCATACATTACTAGTAGCCTTTTCTCTGCGGATATGCTGTTCTCTAGTTTGCAAAGCCAATCTCATTGCTTTATCCCCTAGTCTATCCTTCGATACACCAATGAGACGACCAGGAATCTTTCTCTTGTATTTGTCACTAACAGCGAAGAAGGCAGCATGTGGACCACCATAACCAAATGGAACTCCAAAACGTTGAGCATTTCCAAAAGCAATATCTGCACCAAATTCACCAGGTGGTGTGAGAACAGTAAGAGCTAAAAGGTCGGTGGCGACACTGAAAGTTGCACCTTGAGCATGAATGACGTCTGCCAGACTACGGAAATCTTCTACGCCACCTTCAGTGTCCGGGTATTGTACCAAAGCTCCAATGAGATCATTTCCGAGCTCCTTGAGACGATTTCCGCCATCTGCAAGAATATCACCAACTTCAATCTTGATATTAAACCCATCTGCTCGACTCCGTAAAACTGCTAGTGTCTGTGGGTGAATTAGGTGGCTGACGAAAAATGTCTTATTCTCGCTCTTCTGTCTAGCAAGTGGAAGGGCGTTCATTGATAGAGTCATAGCTTCGGCGGCCGCGGTAGATTCATCGAGTAGCGATGCATTGGAAATTGGTAGTGCGGTCAAATCGGAAACAAGTGTTTGGAAGTTTAGAAGCGATTCTAACCGTCCTTGACTAATCTCAGGTTGATATGGTGTGTAACTTGTATACCATCCCGGACTTTCCAACACATTTCTCTTAATAACCTCGGGCACTCGTGTTCCAGCATATCCACATCCAATATAACTTCTCATAATGGTATTTTCGGAAGCAATTGACTTCAGTCTCGCAAGCAATTGAGATTCCGTAAACCCTTCTTGTGAATGTTCGGATTCGGCATCGATTTTGAGATCTTTCGAAGATAGAATGTCGCGAGGTAAAACTTGCTCGACGAATTCATCCAAACTCTTGACTGGCGGATCCAAAGCTTTCAGCATTTGTTCGGTACATTCTGGGTCGGGACCAATGTGGCGGCGCGCAAAGGTATCTAGAGGAGCATATTCTCCCCTAGAACTCAGACTCGAAGGGGAATTGATCATCTCATCATTCGCAGAGGTTTTGTAGTAAGTCCGTCGCCCAATTGGCTTCAAAACCGTCGTAGAACATGAGGATTGGGCAGAATTCCATGGTCTCATGAGGTTTGAGCTTCTTAAGGATGAACTTCTTGATTGAAGCGCAACTCGAGCAAATCTCGCACGAAGGGCGAGACTTGAGGCAACCATTGTTTTTGAGTTGCAAAATCTGCTAAGCTCGTAACACTCAAGTTTTGGTTGCGAAAGCCAGAGGGAGAGAGAGTTGTACGAGAAAGTTAAGCTCCGATTGAGGGGTCCGGGAATATTAGGAATTGATTACTTAGGTATCATTAACCCCACAATTGAGATAAGATGATGATAGAGATTAGAGTCTATAGAGGTAGAAAGAGATATGAATATGAATGAAATCAAATAGGTAGGCAAGGGATACGACAACTGTGAATGTTATATGTAGATGAGACTTTAGATGATAGAAGAGATGAGATGATTTTATATAAAAATCTAAATTATTAAACTTTTTCTTTTTTATGATAGTGGAATTATTATGGGATAACAGATTTATATCAACCCGTTTATGGCTTAGTGTACCAAGCCACAAGAAACTTTAAATGTTTAAATAACCCACATGTTAAATCAGTGACTTGGCTTAGTCAGCAGGATGGATGGGTGAGCAAGAACGGAATAATATTAAAAATTATATCATTGTAGTGTAAACATCAAATTCATCGTCGACTCTTAAATACCTCAATACATCTACAGTTACATACCACCAAAATGTTCGGAGGACGTAAGTATCTTCTCTAGATAGTATATGCGAACTTTTCTGACTTTAATCTATAGCACCACCACAACAATCCGCAGCCGAACTTAAGGCTCAAGAGGAAGAGGCTACTCTTACCGTGCAACGGGTCATTACTTGGTCTATTCTTCTTTATCTCTGTACGTTTTACTCTTCTCTATTAATATTAATATACTTGTGCTGACCTTGGGTTAGCACCTTTTGCTGTTAAGAGCATCCAAAACCTCATCTGAGGATGGAATTGAACAACGCATCATGACGACGTGTACAATATAAAGGCACGGGACGACTGAGGAGGTTTATAATAGTACGCTGAGATCCGTGGATATAATGGGCGGACGAATGCTGCATATATACGTCGTTGGTATTGGCCTTTAGATCTCTATTGTGCAAGAAGAGTACAAAGATTCGAGAATCCAGAGCGGGTTCATAGACATAATGTAAAGAAGGCTTTGGAGGAATATCTCTACATTCCAAGGTGCGGATATACATTCAAGATTAGAGACAGTGTCAACAGTGTCAAAATGACGTTATACACGAAAAGAACTATTTTATTCGATCGAAAATACTCTTTCCATATGTGTTTACAGTATCAGTTTTCTATTTCTGGTAAAGCAAGTCTACCATTTTGACTGGGTTTCACCTCTCGGTTGCGCACTCGGATTGCTTCTTCAATCTTTTAGATAATCTTGAGAGGATTGACTTCAAGTCATATGGAGAGCTTCGATGGCAAGAGCAATAGTCTCCTGTTCTTTGGGGGAAGACTAACTCAAACGACTAATAGTGTCTACCTACATGCACCAAATATTCTCTATTCGTTTCTGTTATTCAAAAGTTTCTGTTATTCAAAAGTTTCTGTTATTCAAAAGTTTCTGTTATTCAAAAGTTTCTCCTACCCTTCCTTAATCAAGTGCCCCCTTTACCAACCTTTCTCGGATTGCCCTTACTACTTTTTTCACTTAGGCATTTTCTTCCCCTCTCTCAACCCCCCC